>VWZP01001756.1:1498217-1718561 GCA_013396995.1 Dicaeum eximium
AAAAAAAGAAAAAAGGCAAGTACAAGTTGCTAGATACTCTGGGTTTGATACTGCAAACTGCTTTATACCTTCAGGACATATTGAAGTGCTGAGAAACAGTGCTTCTCAAAATAAAGGGAGCAAATATCTGGCAAAATCAGACTGTTGGCACTGCCTCCAGGGTGCACACACTTCCAGAGCAAGGAGTAATCTCTCTTATTTCTCCTTTTATTCCCAACTTCCATTTTGTTTAAGGACTAGGCAGGTTCAAAAAAAAAACCCAAAACCTTACCCATTTCCATAGTAGTATATAAAAATGAGGCAAATGAATAATGGAACTGCTCACCCATCTCTGCAAGGCTGTGATGGATAGCACATATCCATTTAGGAGATGGGAGTTATCGAAGAAACAGACACCAGGAAAAACATGATAAAAAGATCGATCACCTTTGAAATACACCTGCTGGTTTTGCCTGCAGATAAAGTAGAAAAATAAAGACTCTTTCACCCTTGTCTGGAAAAGCAACAAGACACCAGGAATATTGAAACATTTCAGGTAGCTCTCCTAGCTGCCACGCTGGGACAGACAGAAATGGGCTGCTGTATAATGTTCACATGAATGGAATGAGCGTGCACTTAGGGCTCTGCCACCCATGGTCTGGGTGTCTTGTTCTGCAGAGGAGCAGTTCTCATGAACTTCAGTGGAGATTACTCAGCCTCTTGCATTTTTCCTCTACAAACAGATGTTTTTAACCAAATTCTCCCAGAATTAAGACCAGGTTTTCAAGCATCTGCAGCACCCAGAAACTCTTGCTGTACGACATATGGCTGGGTAGAAAGCCACAGAAGAGAAGCTGATGCTGCTTTTACAGGATCCAGTTGCAGGTCCTGATTTCATTTGAACACCAGGCCCAACCTATACATCTTGTAAAATAAATCCCACGTCCCATGAAGAGGACACTATAAACTTGGTATAGCAAATCAATCCCATTAAAACCCCATTAGTTCTTGGGATGGTTCATTACATAGGTATGTTTTTATCTACCATGAGCATTACTATTTATTACTTCTTCAAAGCATACTTCACAGTGGGACTTCTAGCACTGATTTCAGTGTGTTATGATGCAGCCCAATATCGCTAAGACAAGAAGAACTAAACCTTAAAGTTTGTTTTTCTGGTTTAAGTTAAGTCTGCGTCAGTGAAGGGTGCTGCATTTTGATTGTAGGTAAAAGAATGCAGCTAGAAACATTTTCTTTCTCTTACTTCAGCTAAAGATTTTTCAAGAGATAATAATCTGTCTCCTCACTCCAGTGAGATGCTATTTTGATGGAATTAATTTTAAATGAGCTCCCAGGCTTTCATAGTTCAGTGCACTAATTACATCCACCCAACACAAACGCAAGATGATGCCTCCCATACATGGGGTTGGTTGTAGGGATGCTGGAGCCAGGGAAAGGCAGGAAGCAGAGCTGAGACACCATGTGTGATTTGTTCATCTCATTTTACACACACAGGCACAAAAGCACGTTCCAGCTAAATGCTGAAATTCTACATAAGGATATAAACCTGCAGGAATGAGATACATGCAGCTAAGGATCTTTTGTTCTTTTCAGCTTAAAGCACAGAAGAATTGAAGAACTGCCTAGTATTGTTAGCCAAGAACATTCTTAAGAGCTAGCAGTGCGCCAGCACTGCTAAAATCATCTCACATATATGCAGGTGGTCTTTCTTCCTAACAATGAAGAGAATCAAGACAGTATTTAAGGTCTGGGCTTCTTTAAAAAAGGCTTAGTTCATTAAAAAGAAAAATTAATGTAAAAAGCATCTAATGAAAAAAACTATTCTTAAATACATCATTTTCTCATTAGATTTGAGAAATTATCAAATATTTCTTCACAATTTAATTTTCTACAATTCAATGTAAGATTTTGTAAGACCAGTATTTAAATCAATTTTAATTCTGTGTGCAAGCCATTGGCTGGAAATGACAGAATGAGGACAAAAAAATTTTAAAATATTTTTTAAACAATATTTAAAGAAAAGTTAGTAGTGAATCCTATATACATTTTCTCATATTTTTCTTCTATTTTACTTCCCCCCTAGCCTCAGGGAAGGCAACAGCTGAGAAGGAGGGCTGCATGTCAGTCAGAAGGCTTTTGAATCATAGTGCTAAGATTTAAATGCTGCAGTGTTCTGTACTATGTTGGAAATGTTACTTGGCAAATCTTCTACAAGCCCTTATTAACTCCTTACGTTAATGTCAACACTTTGCCTGATAAGCATCTATAACTCAGCTCCCAAATTCCCATCTCTAGTCATGTAACAAGTCTATTTAATAGATTACTATGCTTAGTATACATAGCAGCTACTCAGAAGGAGGATTAAAGCAGCTAACATCATCTCCAGCCTTAACTTAAATTAATGTGCTATTTACTTGTCCTGCAACACCTTCCTCTGCTGCTTTAAAAGGTTTTACCACTCTTGGGAAAGCTTGGTTTAGTAGACCACTCATTTAGATTTTGATATCTAAAAGTTAGCACCCTCATTTAAAGTCAAGGTCCAGGTTTTCTCTATGGTAATAAAAAAACAGGCTCCTTTGGTGGTAACTGGTTCTGTATAGGTTGAACCATTCTTTGGAAGCAGTTTTCCCTTTGCACTAGCTTTTGAGGGAATCATAATTGTGGAATAAGTGCTTCTAAGATTGAAAGCAAAAGTCAGGTCAGCTGAATCTGGGTCATTGGCTCCATAATTGAGTACAACCTCCCTGTAATTAATTAACACCTTTCAGAAAGAGAACCATTAGCACCAGATTTACAGTCAGCTGTGTGGGAGAGAAGACCAAATGCCTTTCGGTGGGAAAGAAGGCAGGGCGTGCTCTCTAGGTGTATGAATTTTGAAAAACTGAAACTTCTATTCAAAGAAAGAGAAACAGAAAGAGGGAAGATACCCAAAATAACTGGTGAATAGGATACTCAGTGTGAGTGCTGCATACCAGTATTTACAGCTTGCTCTGCATGATTTGGACCAACTGAAAATAAATTTCTACTTTAATGCATATGTTTTACTTTTCCTCTTGGACTTGCATCATTTTTTGTTTTCTAATAGATATATTTCATTTCAAAGAAAACTTTCCCAAATTGCTATAGTCCTGACAAGTTCTCGTGAGGGTACTCCTATACCTTCTATGTGTGAGCTAATCCAAACCAGAACCTCACACTGATGGCCTGCTGAGCTGTTCCACATCAAAAAATCCTATCTGGCCAACCAAATAATGGAATACACCCTTCAACTCTTTAAGATGGAAAGACAGGGACATTTTTCTGCAGAGCAGCATACAACTGTATGGATTCCCTGCAGGCTTTTCCACTCCCTTCTTGTTCTGAGCTAAATGCTATTAACACTGTCTCATACTAAATAAATAAAAGCTTTTGCACTTTACACATAAAGGATGTCCTAGCCTGAAGCATCTTTCACAATTTAGATACTGGACTCTAAGCCAATAACTCTACATCAAGACATGCTCTCAAAGATGAGCCAAAGGAATGTTTCCCATGGAATAGTACAAACCCTAAACCTGCTGCAGTCTCACATCTGAAAATTGCCCAGCAATGCATGTGCACATCTGACTGGTGAGAATATTATCATACAAACAATCCCAAATCCACAGGTGATGGAAATTCCTTTAATATCCATGAAAGATATGCACACTGATTTTCAAACAGTCACCTTTAGTTGCATGTTTGAGTAGTTACCTGTATGAATATGTGGAAGGAAAATCATTTGTGTCTGCTAAGAAAGTAGCCTCACAAATACGTGGGTAAAATGCTGCCCTTATTTTCCTTCTCTGACCACAGAGACATTTAAGCAAAGCTTTCCATCTTCATCCTTACCAGGATGAAATCTTTATGCTTTTGGTGCTTGAACAAAATAAAAATGTTTTATCAAATGTATTGACCTCTTTCATGCTTTCAACAAAGAAAATGAACAAGCAGTATGATTTTAAAAAGTGTAAAGGCATAATTTCCATTTCTTTTGACCTTTGGAAAAATATCAAGGCCTTCCTTATTATATTAATCTATATAATTATATTACAAATGACAAAACAAAGTGCCTGGATCAAATTTTCTTGTTATTTCCAGAACTGCATGCTTTGCAAAAATATTTTAGTGGGAAACTGCAAAATTTTACATCTTTATTTGGTTGACACACACAAGTGTCAGAGTTCCCCTGGAGCAGGAGTTCTGGATGCCACTAAGCTGAACCGAGCAGTGCCACCCTCCTGCTAGGGCAGAGTCAGCACTCTATGGGCTCTAGGATAGAACTCAGGGCACATAAATCTTTTTGACCTGCAGTTTAGCCAAGGGGCTCTGCCCAGTCATTCCTACTAGCTCTGGCAGCTATGGATGTACTTTTAAATTGCTGCTAAAAATTACACAGCATACACTATAACAGGGAATAACAAGGGGGTAAAAAAATCTTTCCAAGAATGGGTGTTGCTGTGTCTGCTTTTCCTTGCCATCATGGAAGAGAACTGAAAATCACAGCACCCATTTCAATTAACAAATATCTGGAACTTTGGAACTCCTCCTCATATTGCAATATAAAAGTTTTTGGAGGTCTCAGTTAGGAATCCCACTAGAAACTGAATATATTGAATAGAAGACATATACAAAAATAAACAGGTTGTCAGAATGCCTTCAAAATCAGAAACATCAGTAGCCTGAAAATCCAGAAATAACTGAAATTCTCACTCCATAAATCTTGAATTAGGTTTGATTATGGTGAATTGCATTGCCTTTTGGCACAAAGCTCTGCTAATTACTTCAATCCTCAATCAGGGAGTGGTGAGATTTAATATTACCATCAAAGTACATCCAGTCAGTCCTGCATCAGCCATACAGAAGCCACAACTCAATTAGACACTGAAACTAAGCTCTTTGTTCCCTTTTATACTGCTGGTTAAATTACATGTGAATCAAGACAAAGTCTTAAAGACATAGCCGCCGGTGAAAACTTTTCTGCATGAGGGGGATTAATCACAGATAGCAATTAACATTCTAAGAATTAAGTGCAACTTTAAAATTATACAAATGCTAATAAACAAACTCATTAGTACTTATTTTCTTTCTGCTACAAAGATTAATCAAAGGTCATAACACTACAGCTGACGGGATTCCTGTGATTACAACTCCACTATGCAGTTAATTTCCCCTAACATTCATTCCCCTTTTCCTACAAACTGCCATATGGCCCTTAAGAAAGACTAGACATTGTCATATGATTTTTTTAATGTCAGAGTGATATTCAAGAGCTGAACTCTGTGAAATCTACATGAAAAGAAATTTATCATTAAAGTGAAATCCCAAATTCTGAAGTATTTTTTTACTGAAAATACAACAAAAAAAAAAAAAACACCCCCAATGATCTGGTCATTTGAAATCACAGGATGGGTCAGGTTGAAGGGATGACAGTGGGTCATCTGGTTCAACCTCTCTCCTTAAGTAGAGCCATCCTAGAGCACATGGCACAGGATTGAATCCAGACTGTTTTTGAGTATCTCCAGTGAGGGAGACTCCACAGCCTCTCTCGGTAGAGAGGTACTCAACACTTACTGCAATCAGATCGTGGTCACAGCTACATCTATTACATGTATTAGGAGTGAGAGAGTGAGTTAGTGAGTTAGTGAGTTAGTGAGTGAGTGAGTGAGTGGAGATGTACCCAGTACAATTTCCATCTTCTGCCTTTAGGACCTGTGAAATGCCATGTGAAAATACCTAAGCCAAGGTAGGTTTCCAAGGAAGTCAGCTCAGTCCTTGACCTGTACAGGCAGCTCAGGTAGGATGCCACATAAAAAATGTGAAATAGCTTCCAGAGCCAAGCTGGTTATCTCTGTGCAGCACTGACCTGCACATTTACACCATCTGGACTGTCTGCTCAGGTCAGTGCTAGCTCAGAGCTCTCAGTGCCCAGCCAGGTCACAGACCTTTCTTTTCTCCATTACCTCCTCCTGCCCGGCTCTGATAGCCTGTTTTATCAATGTTCTGCATGAGTTATGATTTTGCTTTCTTTCAGGTGATTCTGTCCTCCCATTTGGGCACCGGGCACTACTTTTCTTTCATTAATCTTAAATCATATTGTAAGTGGGATACAGTCTCCCTGTAAAACTCAGTAATATTCCTACTGTGGTGGCACCTGGAGCACACCAGGAAGAGAAACTATACAGAAGTAGTTCCTGGTATAGGGAGCCCAGGCTGTGGTATCAGACAAATTATATGAATTCACTCCTGGCTGAGGGCTTAATAGCATTTCAAATCTTTTTTAGAAACCACTTATAAAGCTTCTGGGCATGCCACTGTCCTAATACAGCCAAACACTGATTCACCAGCAGCTTACAAATGTACAGCAGCACACACATAAGCATACAGACATGCCCTAACACTCACATTGACATCCCTTCCCTGCAATCTGGTGACAGAGTGAATGAGATAAGCAACCAGTTGAGGCTGGAAAATGTATCTAGTTAATGACAGTGAGGAATGGTCTTTTCTTCCTGAAACAACTGTCTATATTGAAAGGCCTCTCTGACATGGTCTTGACATTTCTCTGCACTTGTAATGCCTGCAGCAAGATACAGATTGAAAATCTCTATTTTTATCTTTCAAAGGATCTGGGTACACACCTTAATTGGCTAACCTGAGGAGACTCAACCCCTACTTTTCTCTTCCCAAAGATCCTTCTTATTAAGGAAAAATCCTTCAATTACTTCCCTTATTGATAGGAAATTATAAGAGACCTGCACTCGGCAACTGAGCTAGCAGAGATGAAGGAAAATTGCCTTATTTTGAACAGGTAAAAAGAAGATGGCTCCTGAGGTTGTGGCCAAGTGAATTTTGCGTGGTATGGTTTCCCTATCAAATGGTAGATAATGAACAAAAGAAATGCAAACAAAGGGAGAAATGGGAGAATGCCAATTATACCCTAGGCTGCAACAAAAGCAAGTCAAGGGAGGGGATTCTCCCTCACTACTCCCCTCTCATGAGACCCACCTAGATTACAGCATCCAGCTGTAATCCTGTACAGCTCCTCACCACAGGAAAGACACGGACCTGTTAGGATTGGGTCCAAAGGAGGCCATGAAGATGGAGAGAGGGCTGGAGCACCTCTCCTATGAAGACATGCTGAGAGAGTCAGGATGGTTCAGCCTGGAGAAGTGAAGGCTCAAGTGAGACCTTATTGTGGTATTTTAATACCCAGTGGGGCTGATAAGACAAACACCTTAACAAGGCCTGCTGCAAAAGGACAAGAGGTAATAACTTTAAACTAAAAGAGAGTAGGTTTAGAAAAGTTATAAAGAATGCATTTCTGCATTCTCAATGGTGAGGCTTGGGAAACATTGAAATAATTTGCCCAGTGGTGGTAGATGCCCCATCCCTGGAAACATGCTTTCCATGGATTGGTATCATGATGTGTCATCCTATGGAGCTGTGAGTTCAGTGTTTAAGAGCCTGTCCTGGTCAGGCACAGACCAAAGAGCAACTCCAAAGACCAACCATTGGGTTTCTGACAGACCCCCCCAAATAGTAACAGATCTAAAAGCCTTTTGGAGGTAGAAAAATTGGGATTTCTTACATTATATTAAAAAATGTTTACCAGTCTAGTGCAGAATTCTGAAGAATTATGAATAGCTAGGCCATTGACTCTTAGCCTTGCTATTTTCCTGTATGCAAGTGGAATCAAAGGGTCCCACCAACACAAAGTCATGGGGCAGGAAAAAGGCCACGAAACTTTTGAAATGCATCCTGGAAAGCATTCTTCATGCAGGAAGCCTTTATCCCACCCACAAATCATCTGAGAACTTCCAGCAGATGGAAAAAGGCAGAGGTTTGAATGAACATCAGTGCCTTAGAAGTGGGAAGCTACTTACATAAAAATAGAACTCTGTCCTATGCAGCAGCCTGTGGGGATGTGCAAATTCCCCTGCTGCTGTAATTCTGAAGCCCTTGAAGCTCATTCTCACACATACATTCACATACATTCTTTCCAACCCCTAAACAAGAAAGGGCACAGCTAGACACAGCAGATTGTACATAATCTGAAGATAACTTATTTTTATTAATATGTAAATCAGTAAGTCACTATCTATGTACATAATTTATTAGGCACAGACATATATGGAAAATTGCATTCGGAGTCTCAAGGCTGAGTCAAAGTAGATGTTTCCTAGTAGAACGTCTAATTTTTTCACATGGTTGCTGTAAGGGGCTATGAAGTATGCAAAGAAGGCACGTAATAAGGATCTAAGTCATTATTTCAGCTCTGAGTAATTTAATTTATATGTCCTAGTTTGCAAATTGTTCTTCCAGCATGGTTCTCCTATTTAAAAGAGTATTTATCCCTAAATAAGGCATACTGTAATGTCTCCTAGTATGAGTGCTGGGACTCAACACACCTTTATTTAGCACCTTAAAGAGGTGGGAGACTGCTCTACTGTCCTGGAAATTGATGGAAAGAGGAAGAACTTCCACAGGTTGTGTCTCTCTCCCTTTTACATATCTGAGGAATCCGTGCTCCTAACTTGACTTCAGTTCAGAGACAAAGTCAACAAGGAGAAACCCAGATATATGTCTTCTGGGAACAAGCTATATTTGGACAAATATTTATTGCTTCAGGAAGGCCTTTTAATCATAATGAGAATCAAGTCAGTCTCAATTTGTCAACAGATGTGTTTGATATTCAGTTTTAGTATTTTATAGTAGAAATGCCTCAGGCATATACCTGTCCTCATAACTTTAGCCAAGTGCCACAGATATTCCTGCATTCACACAGGCAGGGAGAATTTCCTATTATTTACCCCATATTCTATTCTTCTTTCTTATATACCCCAGTTTTAGATATAATAATAAGTCACACAAGAAAGAAGAAGCTAGAAAGATGTAATATCAAACTGAAAGCATGCCACTGAATTCACTGATTTTATTTTTTAACATAGAATTAATGTTAAAAATATTCCGCCTAGAGAATGACAGGTTTGGACTTTCAAAATGTTGCCCTACTGACAACAAAATAAGTAGCTGCATGATGTTCACAAAAGTATGTGCATAAAGGGACTAGAAGAGACTCTGTTATTTACTTATTTTAATTTGTAAGTATTGTTGTTGTATCTAACATCTTGTATAAAAATGAAAGTGGGTTCATCTCAGAACACTTTCTCCTCTTGTGAAGTAGACTATTGTACCCTAAGGAAGAAACTGGTTAGACTTTTACTAGCTAAACCAGCAATATAAATTAGAAATAAAACTTTAGTTTTATGGTCATTTTCTTCCAATGTTGCTGACAGTGTGCTGGTGCGCTTAAAAAGAAATCATGATTTTGGACAAAGACAACATGGGTTGCACTCCCTCAGAAAAGTACAGAAAGAGATGTGGGAGAAAGAATGAAACTGAATTCATGGTGACCTAGGGGGTACATGTATCTGAAAGGATTCCTACTGCTGACAGTACTAATGATACCATTTCCAAGGACTGAAGTGCTGCTGTCTTTTCATACTCAGCTGCTGCGAAGGGGAGATTGGACTAGATAATGCTCCGAACCATATCTGAGAACTATCATTTTTATGTCAAAGAAGGTGAAGAGAGGATAAGAGGAGAAAGGAGAAAAAGAGTATCTTGCAGTAGAGGAGATAAGGGAAACAATTACCAGATTTATTTTTTCCTAAGGAAAAAACCACACAGTGCTTCCCCAAGAAGTACTTGGAGACAGATCATATTTAGATATTGACTGCAACTTCCTAAGAATAGTCATGAATATGTTTAAAATGAGCTGTGACCTTTTCTTGAAAATTCAGATTTCTAAGTGGTTTCAAGCTCTTCATCACCTCTGAAAAATAATTTAACAAAAGGTTGAAAAGAAACCCTTTTGACTTTGCATGGAAATGGAGAGCAGGGGCAGGCATCAGCCATACACAGGGGCACTGGCAGCCACAGAACTCAGACTGTGCATCAGTGTGTGAGCCTTTTCCCACCAGCAGGGCAAGCTGCCTGCTTGGCTTTGCAATGAGAAGGAGGAATGTAGAGGAATAGTCAGGCAAAACCGAGAGATGTTTTAACGAATTGCTCCTCGGTTCCCATCAGCCTGAGTTTCTTTATGACTCACTGTAATTCCACCCCCACAGCAGCATATGGGAAGAAACTTAGGTTGATCCAAGAGGATAAGATATTCTTTGACTTCAGCTCCAAATTATTTCAAGACCCCAATACCTGGACTCACATAAACTTGGCTTTAAGTATAGAAGTGAGACATTAATTGATTTTTGGATAAAAACAGAACAGATAGCAGGAGACTGGTCACCCAAGGTATACCAAGGTTTATGACTGACAGAATAGCAAAGAAGGTCATGCAAAGTCCATGATGAAAACATGCTTTTGAAGATCTGGAACACTGTGTTGGCAGATATTTTGGGTAAATGGAACCAGGACTTCAGGGGGCTGGTCTGTCGGATCTCTGCATACACAGTGCAGATGTATACACAGCACAGAGCATTTGTAACAAAGGCAAGACAAGCTTCATGTCATTTAAGAAAAAAATTAATGCATACAGGGGCACATTCAATTCACACATTTGCTTTATGAAGCCACATGGCCTCATTCTGTCCTCAGTTTTGAGGGTTCAGCAAACCAGCACCATCTGAGCCAGGGAGAGCAGACACTTGGAAAGTGCCACTTATAGAAACAGAAATGGTGACCCTGGATGTGAAAAGCTGTTGCAATATTAGTGGCATACAGCAGGCACACATGAGACCTGCCCTGTGTTTTCTTTTCACCTACGATGTGCCACCAGCCAGCCTGGCACAGCTGCAGTACAGATGTGCTGTATGCCATGCTGATGGCACACACTTCCCCCACTCTGTAAAATACTGTATTCTCTGTCACTCAGCTCAGAATCTAGTAAGATAAATGTCTAGGTACAGGGGACAGATGCTATTATTGCCCTGGTCTATGGAAAATAGAGTTGAAACAGTCCATCTTCTCTGGTGGCAGCACCTGACCTCTCCACCAGTGCATGGACACAAGGTGGCCATCAGCCTGTGAATACCTCCTGGATTAATTGCAGCAGAAATGCTTTAGTGCCTGGCAATAAAATTAAAACACTTCTTTCTCTGCTGCAACCCTTCAGAAAAAAAAGAAACTGGCTTTATTACGTGTGATGGTGATAGAACAAGCTATTTACTAAATAATGTGTTAATCATTTTGCATTCAGTTTACAAAGAGAAATTTCACCTTCTGGGCTGTGCACACACCGCACAATTTAACTGCTTGTTGGGCACTTGCTATTCACAGCATGTAGCTGCTCACACGAGGCACAGGGTGTTCTTCCCCACTGCCTTGCAAGATTTCTGGAGCATTTTGGACAGATTTTGTAGATTTTTCTTTGACTAGAAGGGTGGCTTTATTTAGCTTGACCTTATGTATACCACTGTTCATAGCTGACAGAACGTTCACATGCAAACATGAGTATACATATGAATACCAGAACACTGTGGACAAAACCCCTCTTGTCTAACAAATATCAATGAAACAAATAAAATTGCTTCAGGAAGCTGTTCATAGTCTAAATGAGCAGTGTTTGAGACATGCATTATTCAAGCCATTCTCTCTTAGACAGGAGAGTTCACCCTTTTCAATGCTCTGCTCCCAGATGATAAATTCATCAGGCCATAAATAGTCAGTTGTAAAATAAGCTAGACCATCCAAATACAACTCAAACAATGCACATCTTCTGTGTCAATGTGGTTGCAGATGATGGACCTAACCATGTGGAGCTGTGTGGATGAAATAGAAGGCATTCAACATATGTCTGCATCTTCCTACATGCAGAAGAATATTTCAGAAGAATCAGAGAATCATCACATGGGCTAGTTTTGGCTGCCAGGGGAATATGTGTCATTTTGTGTAACTTATTTATACTCAAAATAATACTTGGGGACTAATGACTGCAAAATTATTCTTCCAGCAAAAAAAATTGTAAAATTATAGATGTATAATTGACTTGAAAATGGAAGTACTCTGATCATCTTTTAACACGAAATCCAGGAAACAAAGTCTTCCTGAAATTCAGGAACACTTTGAGCTCTGCATGTTTACAGATAGTGCTTTGGATAATTCTGCTGATAGAGAAGGAGATATGCACAAACATTAACTTGAGCCCAGGGAAAGAAGCCATTGGAGTGCTGCCTACAGAAACATGCATTTCCCTGCTGATGATGGAGGGAGCCTGGGGATATTAAATTTAATAGATAACCAACCTCCACTGTGCCATTCAAGATATTGGCCCTGGTTCACTCTTGCCATTCAGATGTCATTCCATAATGAAACAATGATAACCAAAAAGGGTCTGTAACACTCCTTTGCAATGGCAAAATGAAACAGATGCACATCCTCTGCCAGGTGCTTGATGGAACCTGTTGGAAGGGGTCCAAATAATTAGCTGCTCACCAGATGGGTAGCAAAGCACAAACAATCTAATGTGTCTTTTGGGTACAGACAGCTCTGACTTTCAGTGATGTAATAACATTAACATGTGACAACATTTAAGTTGTCAGCAATTTGAGAACTTAATTTTGTAGTTTGCAGTCTGCAATGGTTTTATTTTCTTTAACCAAACACCTACAGAAAGGAGACCAAAAATACAGCTGGCAGAGGGGGAAGCTTGGCTTCCCAGTGGGATATCGAGACTGTGCTTCATTGCCAGTAAAGGACCTGAGACACTAAACAACAAACTGGAAAACACCACTAGCATGTCTGAAAGCTATTTTTAGCACTTTTAGTAATTTGTAAGATTTTCAATGTCCGTGACTAATCAAAAAAAAAAGAAGACTGGGAAATTTTATCCTCTACCTCCCAAAAAAATGTGAAACATGCAGCACACCAGACATGGTAATTGGTTTAAAGTGTTTGCAAGCAATCACTGAAATAACCTTCAAAACTCACCTCTGAGCTTTGTTGGCACCCAAAGCAAGAGCTGACTGAGACAACTGAAGCTTTCCAGAGAGAAATTACTTCTGGGAGCTCATTTTTCAGCCTCAGGCCTCCCACATTTGCTAGGATGAAGAACTGGGAAGGTTTTTGGTCCAGTGTAAAGATATATTTGAGATGAGCAAACGCAGCCCCCGTAGCCGCTTTCTCTTAAATAAATAATGTGAAGACTTTTGCCAGCTGTCTGTACATTCAAGTGGAAGTGGCACATATTTTACTTAGAGCAAAAGTTGTTGAGTCTTGAACTTTATGATTCACCTGAGCAACATTGGCAAGTTTTGCAATTTCCTCATGGTATTAGGTGTTTTTCTCCCAGAACCCCAGACCTGAGTCATGGATTATGTGTGAATTCCAACTTCCCTCTTAATGAATAAATAGAAGTAATTTTCCAGCTTACCAGGTTATACACAAATGTTTGTAAAACACAAATGTGGCAGCCCAAAAGGCTTCAAAACTAGAAGATAAACAAGGAATGTATCATCTCATAAAAGGCATAAGGAATATTAAGTCATTGCATTATTCCTGGGACCTAACACTTAGTTTCTGAGGAATTGTTGCTAGCAAAACTGTCTGTGTAAAATCAAAATGTCATCAAGATTAATCCCACTGCCTGCTCTCCCCAATCCTCTCTCCAGTTTTAGGTCTCTGGATTTGCTGGCCCAACTGAATTCTCCATTTGAATGAGCCCTTTTATAATCATGGAAACAGTTGTTGTTCCACAGTAGATTGTGATGGGGGATAAAGATTCAGAAAAGACCTTGATTAATTTTAGTTTACTAAGGTTTCCTTTGTAATAAATCAGTAAAATATTTACAGGAAAGGTCAGTACTAAGCACAACCAGATTTATTCATTATTTTCTAAGCTCTGCTCCAAGCCCAAAGCTTCTGATCTCCTTCCATGAGTTTTGAATAAGACCCTTTAAAGAATATATAATAAATATCTGTCTATTAAAACAGCAAATCTTTAATATTTACCAAACAGTTTTTGATAATGAATTCTTATTTTTGGTTAATAAACCAATTATGTTTAAATCTCTCCAAAGAGAGATACAATAAAGAAATAGTTCCATTCTATTTAAAGAAAAACAAAATTTAAAAAATAAGAACAATAACTAATAAATTAAATATATGTCTAAAACTTTTGTAAATAAAGCAACCAAATCTGTATCAAAATAACATATGAATCCATATATTGGGATAATTAATTTTGGCTAGAATTTCTTTGAGATTTATTTTTTAGAAGATAAATTCCCTTAAAAACAGTTATTTATCTCTATTCATCCAAGAATTTCACTTTAGCATCATCCATGAAAAGGGTTTAGATGAAATAAGATCACTTATAACAAATTTCCCCTGAAGCCTAAAGTGTGCCATACTGGATATTTTCTATCTGCTGCTTTTCAGATCTTGACTTAACCACTAACTACAGTCCTGTTGTTTATCACATGACTCTTGATTAATATTAAACAGATATTGGCTATAAATATTCATACATAATCATGGGTGTGTATAAAATATACATATATTCAAACCATAGGAGTCTTGCATTTTCAATTGCAAAAGAATTTGAGAAGTATGTAATTGAAGAGTCTACTGAAAGTAATTTCAAATGGCGCAAAATTAAGTCCCAAGAACATCTGCTGGAACATACGGCACAACAGGATGTTCAGGATTATGCCATAATGGCACACCTTAGGTGCAGCATGAGGCATGAAGCCAAAAGGCACATTTAGAGGAAAAAAAAAAATCTGGGCAGAAACAAACTAAATACCTAGAATTTTATTTAATATGTATATAATAGTAGTTTCCTATTTAGTTTATCCTCTACATAAAACTAACAAGCCTCACCACAGAGTATTTCAAGAAATCCAGTGTCTTGTAGAAAGATTGCTTTCTTAATGAAAATACTTCCACGTAATTTAAAATATTTTTTCCATGTAAAATAACAGTGCCCATTCAACCAAAGGGCCTAATATCCATTGTCTTTAAATCACCTGGAAATCAAAGAAAACTTTTGTCTGTAACTCAGAGTTAGACTGAGACATCACAGGGAGCCATGAACCACGGAGAGATCAAGTGGCAAGTGGAAGGGTTTCTTTCTACCTTGACTTTGTAGCCTCAGGATGCTGTGGAAGGACTGTGTGTATAAAAGGGGGATGGCAAACTGCACATCAGACATCTCACTTAGCAACTTCTGACATTTTCCTCGGAGTGAGAACAATATAATGAAGCTCCTTGGCAAAAATAGGAGAAAACATTTTGTCATCATTGTAGCAGACTTTATCTTTCCTATGTTTTTACATAAAAGTTTGTTTTGCTTCCTAATTCTCCAATTTATAACAAAATGCTCATTTAAAACAACAATTCAAGACTATTACCCCTTGAGAAGTCTCAGGAATCACAGATGCCTTTTTTCTGTATCTCTCAGAGAGAGACAATATAATTGCAAAAATTCTTTCAAAAGATGTGATTTCTCCAATGTTTTGTAAAGATAGAAACTTATGTGGTAATTAAGGATGAGGAGTGGGATGCAGAAAGCTTCTGAGCGATGGAAGACATTTTGGCAAACACCAAATTACTCAGTTTAAGGTTATATTCTCAGTGCCAACTTCCAGACTGATCGCATTACATTTAATTAGTGACTCTTCCCACGCCTACTGATGAACTGACTCTTGTCTGCCCTGTGGTCAGCAGGTTAGTAACTCCACTGACCTAACTGGGGTTAGTCTAATGCACTGACAAAGCAGTCACTACCAGCTCCAGGATCAAGTGTTACAATGTCAGAGGCTGCCAGAGGGAAGAAGGGAATGATAAATTGCTATCTGTCTTGACTGATTATAAGACACACATGGGAAACAAGGAAACAAGGGAGATTCATGATTATCAATAGATAATTATTCAGATAAAGACACAAAGTCTTGAAGTCTCAATCTTTTTATGCCAGGAATCTTACTAATAATGTCTGCATAAAAGAGACATTGAACTACTATTTCATTGAACCTGTTTTTCTGCAGTGGGAAGATCTGATGTGAGAAAGAGAGTCTGACTCTGAGTCTATGCTTCAGAAAGGAATTCTGTGTTAGCAATACATTGCATTTGTGAGCATGTGTTGGTGTATGCATGGGTGTGTGTTAAAAGGACTGAACTTGGTGACAAAGTGGGTGAATTAAGAGAAACATAATAATAAAATACATATGAAGACCATTAAATGTCTACTAAATTAAATAAACTCGAGGTAAAATATCTGGAATCTGTTTTCACATTCAAATTAACTGAAGATGACGACTGCCCTAAATGTGTGAACTGCTGTGAATAGTTTCCTGTGGACAGTCTGAAGCCAAGAAATCATTAGAGCCACTCAGAGCACAAATGCACTGACTAACTAAGCAAGCATCTCTAGTACTTTGAACAAAAGCTATTCAAAATAAAAGGCTAAGTAAAATTACGGAAAAGGCAAATGACTGATCCAGCAAAATGTTTTCATGATTCATTTGTAATTTCATCTTTCTTTGCCAAAACCTAGAAACATATACCATTAGAAAGGTAGTTGTTTCCAGCTCCAATAAAAGTGTTCTGGACTATGCACAGCGAATGAAGCAGCTAAAGCCCTCCAAGTCCTATCTTAATCAGTCATGAGGGATTACCGGGGTGGGGAGAAAAAGTGTGTTAGGGTATATCCTTCCCTATCCTGTAGCAGCCCTGCTCCTGGTTACATTCACATCTTCTTGTTCTCAGCAACATGCTGGAGCCATTCAATCCTGGCCATTGTTGGGGTGAATGCAACAGTGCAGCACAAAATGCAAGACACTTAGAAGGCACTCAACTGCTAAAGTAAAAACAGAGATCACAGGATGTCAAAGTTAAACAACTGAACTACCTATTTTAATATGAATGAAAAAGTTCTATAAATAACAAACATTTCTGTCTTGTCTTCCACCTTTCATAGGTAAAAACTGGTTTCTAAGGCAAAAAAGAAACATTTCTGAGGGCGAAAAAAGTATACTGAGTTGATATTGTTGAAAGAAAGAAGGCACAATATATAGTGGAAAATGTTTCAAAACCAAAATAAATTCCTTGCTCTTGTGTTTTCCCTTCAGCACAATTGGGTCAGACAGCCCTTCCTTTTACAGGAACATGTGTAAATATAGGTTTCAAAGTGGTCAGTACAAGGGATTTGGTCACAGTGCAATCATCAAGCCATCTTGCTCTCAGTCTTCTGCCAAAAAAAGGACGTTGGACAGCCACAACTCTCTTTTATTGCCATGGTGGAAGAATGTGCACTCACTTTTTAAATGTTTCCTGTTTGCAATAATCAATAATCTGAGGACCTGTAAATAAGCAGTGGCTGCGTATTTCCATTAAACTTGACAGATGTCTTTGATATAGTGCAGTTTATTTTGCTCCCCTTAACATACAACAAACACAGGCTGTAACTTCAAGATAAATCTGGGATTAAATACTATGATTGTGGGTGGCAGCTTGAAGTTCCTAAGAAAGCAAGTGGTAAATGTCTCAAAGATCAGCAGATTCCCTGGGAAAAATAAGCTCGAATTTAAAATCCTAAAACCACTTGGTCTTGACTCAACTCACCAATGTTTTCCAGATGCAAACTATTTAGGTTCTAAATGAGTATGTGGTGCCTAAAAAATTACTTGTATTCATCTTTCATGCTCAACTGCAGTCTAGGTGTCTACAGAGGTTCCTCCAAAGAAAGTTAGGCACAGCTCTACCCAGAGCCTGATTTCAGCTGAAAACCTGGAAAAACTAAGCACTGTTAAACTGGCTGCAGAACCTATCACCACATGTTTATCTACAGATAACAGGGGGCTGCTGTGATATGAGGTCTAGCCCCCTGCTCCTGTTCTCACCACAGCCACTGAAAAATTACAAATCACATTTTCTGCCACAGTAACAAGATGATGTGTCCAAGATCAAATCAAGTGGATGGTGTAAAAATCAGATAGGAATTACAGAGAGTTGGGTAAAATGCCAGATCAGGTTACTTGTCTTAAGAAGTGGGAATGCACAAGCAAAGGCACATTTTTATCCTTCTGTTGAAATGTCTTGGCCTATGTTTCCAGAGATGCAAAACAGAGATAACCTCTGGTATGTTCCTGGGAGGCCTGGCTGCATAGTCTTGCCTGGTCAAGACTTTGAAAGAAACCATAGAAACTAACATACTTTTGTTTTCCAAATGCAGCCAACTACCCAAAAGAAGCTTAAAACCAAATACACTCAAACAGGCACGTGTGCACACAAAGCCACTTGTTCTACCCCAAGTTTAAAACTGTAAGCAAGTCCCAAAGCAGTTTGATTCAACCAAGCATAGGAACAAGTGCCAAATCACTGATCCAGAGTCCCTCTCTTTCTCCCTTGGCAGGAAGAACAACTGGAAACCCTGCACTCTCTTTCAGCTTGATGTATTTCATCCTATTTACCAGGACTTCTGTGTCTGCAGAGTCAGACTTCAGCCAGACCCTTTTCATTTCCCTGCAAGTTTTCAGCAGCTACAGATAAAGCACTGTATGATCTCTAGTGTGCCTTTCCCAAACCCATTCATTTCTCATCTGTCTGAAGTGTAGAAATCCCATCACGCTACTCTGAAGGGAATGGGCCTGGCTGAATTGCAGTTTATAAGAATCTCACGCACTTCTCACAGAAGAATCTGCTGAAGTTTTCATTAAAAAGAAAAGTTTTGTGAAAATACTCCTTTTATTCGTCACTCAGGAGAAGTCACTAACTTTCTTAATCTTAGAAAACAAGACAATTCTTCAATTTCTAAGCTTCTTGTTAAATGTTAAGATTGTGATTACATTTCCACCCCATGAATGATTCAATTACTCCATGTAAGAAACTCCTATTTTCTTGCAGCTGTTTTCCTGTCATTTTAACTGAAGGTCTTTTCACCAAGTGGGGTTTTTTTAAAGTTCTTTTTGTATGCATCGTATTCTAATCCACTGTCTGTCTAATATATTGTAGTATAATTGTGAAATTCTCTTTGCTGAAGAGAAGCTAAGCAGAGTCCTGTGTGTACTGTGCATCAATCAGATCTCAGACTCCAGAGAATTTTGTCATGGCTTGTTACTTTGTTCAGTAACAACAATCTGACAAAGCAAACTTGCGAGAAAAGATGACCACTGAAGTGATCATTACAAAAGCTTATGAAAATTCCAACTACTCAGTCTGACCACTTAGAGCTGTAGCTGTACCCACCAAGTGATGTCTTTGTATATGCAGTAATGCAGGATTCATTCTTATATTTATTAACAGATTTTCAGAAAAGGCCAAACAGACATGGATTAGAAACCAAACTATAAATCAGTAGGTGCCAGACCTAAACTGTCTGTAGCATTTAAACAAAACAACTCTTAAAAAAGCCCACATGTTATAAATTGACCCTCTACTTCTAAGACAAGATGGGTCCTGCTCCTTGCAGGCTGCCTTTTGGTAGAGGGACAGGTGGCGTCTTTTCTTTCTCTTGCTGTTGACAATAACAGTCCTTGATGTTCACAGGAGACAGGTGTCAGAAGTTCTCTCTTATTTCCCTGGGCTTACCACTTCAAATGTGGTTTGATGAGATAATTAATGTCTCAGTCACAAGGTGCAACATAATAGTGAGAACTTGATCTTTAGAACAAATAATGTGATTTTTTTGCATTTCGGCACTTCAAGGGCTTGTATGTAGACCACATTTGAGTGTTGCCATCAAGAAGAGAGGATGCCCTCTGCCTGCCAGATCTAATTCTGCTTAATGACTGCTTCAAACATTAAAACAGCACAAAATAATGCATTTATTTTAAAAAACAAATAATTAACTTCTTGATTACAGTACTATGAACAAGGGTTTGGATTTGTCTCACCTAAGTAGGAGAGTGGATCACTGTCAGCTCCATTCATGGCTGGTAAAAGAAATGAGCATTTCTAGAACATATTTAATATGATGTTTAGGCACAAAAAGTGTCTACTTCCCTACACTACTTACAGTAAAGGATTCTAGACCACTAATTCAAAGACAAATGTCCATGCTACCACAAAAAAAGCAAAACAAAGAGAGATAAAATCTTGGACCATACTTAAACGTGTGTTAAGTACAGATGTCTTTGATTTTTGCTCCCTCTCAGATGCTCTGCTGTCTATTCACCTTTATCCCTAGCTCAGCTGGTCCTGGGGCTTTCTTTGTACACACACTTGAGACCTTTGTAATCTTCCTTTGCCTTTAATCATTTATCCTATTTGATTTCAGGATCAGCATTTAATCTAGGCATGGATGTGTTACCTTAGCATCATCCCCTTCTTTGCACCTGGGCATCAAGATATGAAGCACAAGTAGGTGAACTCAGAGATTTCTTTGCATTTTCCATCATAACCCTAGCCCATAATTAACACTTTCCTTCTGATCTCAGTGGCTTCTTTTGAAGTTATGACATTTTTGTGGCTGCTGCAGTACTTGAAAATGGTGGATCATCAAAGCAGCAACTGTACATCTCTCCCATTGCATCTGTTAGTTCCAAACAAGTGACAATTTTTCATAAAGGCTACATAAGACATGTTAATAATATAATTGACAGATTTGGCCTTTAGGAAGCTTTTCCTGGACTCCTCTCCTCAACTCCCACTTTTTATCAGTTTTGCCATTTTTCCTTACAATGGTTTTACAAATAAAATTCAAAAAATAGAGCAGAAGCTAAGCTGAGTATTCTCCCCTATTGAATGACTGTTCACAGTTCACAACTGCACTTCAAAAGGCCCTCCCACATCCCTTATGCCTGAGCTTGGTATTAAGCCACCCACTAAAGCAGGCTGGGATGTTGCAGGCAAACCACACCAGCTTGTTCCATACACACAGCAGTCAGAGATGAGCAAGCATCACTTGGCACCATTTTTTGCAGGCATGGTAAGAAAGATGGAGTAGGATGACACAGGGCCAACCCACGACACCTCTGCTCATTTGTTCCCAAGGTAAAGGCCATTCTCAAATGCCACACTCATGTGCACACTGTAGAACTTCACAGCCCTCCTTTTCCCCCAGTCTTGCTCCCATTTGCATCATGCAACCACTAGTTGTGATATTCTCCAGCATCCCTGCTGCAGACCATGGACCTCCGGGCACCCAACTTGTCCCTTCCTTATCTATTTCTTCCTTACCTTTTGAATTCTTGCCTGACTCCCACCATTAGCAATCACTGTTTTATATCTAGAAATAAAATTTCTTTTCAAGGGCAATTAATAGCATATATTTTTATAAAGGGAGGGAACCTGAATCTATAGCCAGATTTACATCCAGACTTCAGAGCTCTTAGGCTTTTCCATTCCTTTGCCACAGCTTTTAAGTTGGGAATAGATGTAGGAGGCATATCAAAAGGGCATTAAGTGAAAGTGTGTTGCATATTTTCCCACCTGCCTACATAGACTTCCATCACAAAAGAACGATTTGACAGAATGGGCAAAAGATAAATCATCAATACTGGTGATCCTTTCTACTGACTTTAATGATTGTGTGATGTTTGTAAGCTATAAGTGATTATTCATTTTGTAGCTACACATGAAATCTAGGAGGTCTCCAAGATGCTAATTAAGGAAAGTGAAGTATACTCATATAATCATATACATTAGAGATCAATATGACAGGTTGCTTTCCCCATCTCTAGTAAGCAGTTCAGAATAAAACAAAATAGCTATTTGTAAGAGAAATATATACAACAAGCAATTTAGCACTGTCAATTAGCTTTCAAATGCAGTAGAAATCACACTACAACACTGATATTTGTTCATGGCAGTATGAGGTTGCAGACCTCTAACAACAAGTAACCCAATAAAAAGGAACAAGATTTTTTTGCACTGTATGTGCATTGGAGAAGCACAGCAAAGTCTATATTAGCATATCACAAATGTGAAACTGGGACACAGGCTCAATGCTAAATTAGAACAGCAGCTGGTATCCTGTTAGCAAGTAAAGTGTGTTTGCTTGGGGAAAAAAAAAGAAAGACACTAATGCAAAATCAAGCCATGCAAATGCACAGAGAACAATCAGTCAGAAAAGGATCTGTGAACCACACTGCACATTTCAGCTTGCCTCTGTACTGTAAATACATATATTTCTAGGAGAGTCAGAGCATATTCCTTCATCTGAATTAAGAAGTATTTTCCCTTACTGACAATCTGAAAATTATCAAAATTTAGACTCTGACAGGTTTGGCCATGTTTTTGTTCTATTTTTTTTTTCCTGCTTCATGCAGATTAATGAAGTATGAAGTGAAATGTCATGTTCTCCTATGTAACACAGGATAATGCAGTAAGCAGGCAGAATGCACAAAATACTTTCAGTTATATTTCACACACAAAAAAATTCACTATTTATTTATTTATTCAAAAATAGCCTTTTAACAACAAACAAGAGAACAAGCTTTTAAAGCTGTGCTTTTTTCTTTGACTTCCTCTCACACCACTCAGTTTGCACAAAGTGAACTGGCCATTTGAGCTCCTGTTCAAGACAGGGACAGATGAAAATGCTCCTTCAGACCAGCTGGCTGAGACTACTTACACAGTTACTGAACAAGTCCTATTATGTTCTCTCTTTTCAGCTCTTTCCCTCACTGCCATGAGTTTTCCAATATTTAAGGGTTTTTTGGGGAAGGTGAAGGCTTGAGGAGCTGCAGACACAGTGAAAGATATCTAACTTTAGCCCAGTGAAGTCCCAAGAATAATTGCTGGAGCTGCCAACTAAAGTAATGAGTACTTAAGATATCTATTGTCTAGCAGTCTAATTTGCTTTGCCTAAACGTCAATATTTTGTAAAATATTCTGGGTTTAATTATTTTAGGAAGAGTCCAAAATAATATGAGATCCTTCAGGATACATGAGCAGACAATTTTAATTTAAATTTTAGATTTAACTTGCACAGGCAAAGCAGCTCCAAAATTAGAAGGAAATAGAGGAATGAGTACACAATCCTTACATGCTCAGAGACAAGGATCATAAAACTGTTCTCACATTCCTGGCACTGGATGGAAATGCAGCATTTACTCACTTAACCCTTCCTTGCAGCACTGTTTGCCCTGGGTTGATAAATACCCACTTTAAAGGCTCTTGTTATGTTGCTGTAGTGTTATTGTACACAAAGCAAACCTAGAAATCAGGTTCTAAATAAATCCAATTCCCATGCAGTGTCTCAGCAGCTCCCAGTGACTACTGAGCAGCAGATACCTCAGCCAGAGGGATGGCTCAGCTCTCCTCCCAGCACAATTCCACAAAACACACCTCCCTTGGCATGGGAGGGTTACATTTTCCCATGGGAAGGGCTGCAACCCTCTCCTACTTCTGTGTAAGAGCAAGATGGGCTGGATTGGCTGGAATACAACCTTTGATGGCCCTATTTAGATTGCTTACTTAGATGCTGTTGGGGCACCCAAGACCAAGAGACCTGTTTTCAAGGCCACGAAATGTGGGGTCCTGCACGCTTGGCAAGCAGAAGCCGGGAGGCAGGGATGACATTCATGATGAGTTTCTAAAGGAGAAGCTCTCAGAGGCAATTACATGCCTCCACTGACTCCAGTGACCTGCATAGCCAATGTCCTCAAGCACTCCATTAAATATAAGGGTTACATCCCAGACTGCCACCCATCCCTGTCTGAATACAGACCTGAGCGGATTTGCTTCTCTGGATTTGCTGTGCAGAGCCAAACTGCTGTGTTGCTCTTTTAAAAAAAACTTAAGCTATGAAACTTAAGCTTAAGTTAAAAACTTAAGCTATCAGAGTGCTTATTAGCACTCTGATTTGTTGATTTAATACCATGATGTGTTTAGTGCATCTGTTCTAGGTTTGTAGAAGTCTTTAAAATGTTGTTACACATTGATAGACTATGGTAGTGAAGCCAAAATACCTGTATAAAACCTTTGATCTCAGCAGCCTCCTTAACATTATAATGATTAAGCAATACCAGGACAGTGGGAATTTTCAATGTCATAAAGACTAAAAATTTATCATACTTTACAACAGTGGAAAATATATCAAATTTTCATCATCCTTTCCTAATTTTTGCAGGCAAACACAACTTCCACCCTGTCAATAATAACTAAATTATATGCAAAAAGACTGTATTGACTACAACTCCACCAACACATTTTTTAATGCTTTTCATATGTGGTTAAAGACTGCCTTTCTGGAATATGCTAAAATTCCATGTAAAATGCATGGAGAATGGCTGGTTCATTTGTCATAGAACAATCATGCTAGTATATCCTTCTAAGTACTTAACTTCCTTTTCTCCAGAGATGATTTGGCTGATGAGATTTTAAAAAGTCAAACTGAAGGGCTGCTGTCCAGTTTGAAAGTCAGGAAGGGTGACTGAAGGTAAAGACTTTGGGACAGAGGTGAGAACACTTAAAATAACAGTAGGACATCAAATCTAATCTCAGAGAACAAGCTGATCTACAAATAAGAATGAGGAAGAGTGATCTGCATGACTGACACACTGTGTTAGCTCAAGAAGAACAAATTTGGCATGCTTACTGCATGACTGAAGGTCAATATGCCTGAAAAATGATGAAAAGGTTCTGGACTCAGAAAAAAAAGAGATATTAAGGCCAAGGATGCGTAACTAGCCCAGGTAACAATAAAGAATCTTTAGAATTAATGGTCGGTATCAGAGTGCCATCCTATAATGCCTGCAGTCCATTTAGAAGAAATGTTTGGGCGAAAATCCTCAGTGACGCACAACAGGCTATTATGAAACAGCACTTGCCTGAATATATTTGCCTTAAAGTGCCTCAGATTGTTGTTGCTGTGACTTTATTCAATAAAATGTATTTAAAGTTAGTACTGAGAGCTTTTGAAAGTAAAAATTGCTGCCAGGTACCCAATACTGCTTTTGCAGAGCTCCTCTAGTTTGTACATGAGCAAGCTGAGGCAGACCTAATTGTGCCAGTAGAACAGAACTAATTCAAACACAAACACTTTCAGCAGGGGCATATGGGGCTACTTGAACCACTCTCAGAGTCACCAGGTTTGGACAGATTTTGAAAAACCCACAGTGATCTGAGACACTGCTGTAGGAAAACTGCCTTTATGCTCCTATGCCCTTATCTTCATCCACATTAAGACTTAAGTTTAACATTAAAACTGCCCATAGCAAGAAGAAAAGTAATCAAATAAACCACTAGGGCACTTTGATGTGGAAGCAGGAGGGCCATCACAAAGGACAGTATTACTGGACCAAGGTGCTTCCCTGCCATACAGCTCCCAATAATATTAACAGATAAATTTTATGTCTCCTCTACACCCTTTTGATTTGCAGGTCTGGGGCTTACAATAAAGACCAGACTGAGTACTTCAGAAATACTTTAGCCTGTGCTTCAAAAGCTAAAATGAGAAGTCCTAGAGCAAGGAACTGTTGGTGGTCAAGGTTGGATCCTAAATCCAATCCTCTTTTTAAAGTGCTAGTTCTTCAGTACCTAAGTCCAGAATGATGTTTACCACTGTGTGGGAGACACTGGAAATGTCATGTTGAGCACTGGCCAGTGGTGGTTTGGAAAGAGTTTATATTCAAAAAAGTGGCTTTAGATTCTGAGACTAGCTATCAATTTCCTCCTCAGTGTGGCCAGGTAGTGCTGGCATGAGCTCAAACAGCAATGACAGGTGTGGTAAGTATCTGGGCATCTGCACAGCACATTCTATTTCTGTAGCAGTTCAAATTAAAGCTCCTAACATATTTTCAACCTACTTCAGCATTCAGTCTACTTCTTGAGTTAAAAGTCACACAGAAGGTTAAGGAAAGATTAAGTTACAGCACAATGTCCATGTTTTTCCAATTAATTTAAGTACTAAATCTGTATTTTTGCTGCATTTTTATAGTCTCTGTTTCCAGCTTCTTGATAGCACTTAGGATCAGTACATAGCCTGGAATACAAAATAACTTGTCTTCTGTAACACTAAGTTTCCTACGAGCTTTACTATTTTAGTGCCATTTGGATTCATTCCCTCTGGCAATCCTTTCTCAATGTAAATGGTCCAAACTGTTCTCCCTCTAATGTGCTGCACTACAGAAATACACTGTAGACAGAGTTCAAGATATTCAAAAGGATAATTTATAAATAGAATTTAAGCTCATTTCAAGTAAACAAAAGAATAATCAGCATAACCCTGCTGTTACAAACACTGTTGTGTTTATTTTCTATATTTTTATAGAAATTTTGAACTCACTGATAATAAATGACAGTGCTCGTCTTCTTCCATTTTGTCCCTCAAAACAACTCTTCATACTTGATATTCTGTCAATTCTCATTTTATATCTTCAAAGATGTCTAGTTAAGAACATGTAATGGCAACTGACACAAGTTATGTATGTGCACTATCTATACAATGTTAGTCCGTTGATTTTAATTACCTTAAGTATGTTTGTAACAATTAATAAGAATCCTATATTTCTGAAAGCCTGCAAAAAGTAGCAGCATTAAAAACCAATTGCTTATACATCTATTTCATCTTGAAACAGAACTATGTGAAGTCATGCAAATAATTGAGGAAGGGATGGTTGGCATATTTTTAGGTCTACACATGAAAGAGATACAGCTTCAGAAAAAAAAAAAAACCACCAACAAAACCTCTTGCTTGAAAATCTGAGCAATAGAATTTAAGGCTGTATTTGACTTGAGAACAGTCTGAGGAAATGAGCTGATGATCTGATGATCTGAATCACAAAATACCCACACGGAAATGCATTGTCTCATTTGCTTTCCTTAATGGAAATATGAACCCCCATGATCAAATGGCCAGATAGAAAAACATTCAATATTCAGAAGTACTTTAATATACCTAATAGGGAGACAATTTTCAGACCATTTTAATGTGTAATCGTGTAACAAATGGAAATTTTTGATGAGCGTTCTGACTTCATTGCACATACAGCTTCTCCCCAATTCCAGCAGTCGATCACAGAATCACTGGATTGGAAGAGACCTCCAAGATCATCAAGTCCAACCCAGCCCTAACACCTCAACTAAACCATGGCACCAAATGCCACATCCAGTCTTGTGAACACATATAGGAATGGTGACTCCACCACCTCCCCGGGCAGACCATTCCAGAACTTATTCCCTCTTTCTGTGAAAAACTTTTTCCTAATACCCAACCTATATTTCCCTTGACTCAACTTAAGACTGTGTCCTCTGGTTTTGTCAGTTGTTGCCTGCAGAAAGACACCAACCTTCACCTGACCACAGCCACCTTTCACTTAGGTAAGGCTGCATTGGGTAGCAAAATTCCTTTTGGAGCTGCCATAGTTTTTCATATTTGATCTACTAATGTGATGTAAAAAGAACCCATTGCCACCTGAATTCCATAAAGGAACAGTTATAAATAAAGGCATAAACATTTCACTGAAAAATGGGTGAAGAATACAGCAAGGCTGCACGGTGAAATACTCAGATATTAGATCACTACCAAATCCATGCTTCCATGCAAGCAACATTGGCCATGCAGGACATGTACTCACTTGCAACGTTCCTCTCAGGAAGAACAATACTTTTCTCTCCAGCACACTGGATATCACTGAAACCTTATTTGAGGAATTCAGCATGGGAATTATTGGAGTAAAAACCAACCAAATCCACTGTCTTATAATGGGAAGACCTTGAGAATGCTTAAGGTTAAGATTCATTCTGGGCGATACTTGCATACTTCAAGGCTACAAGACTAACTCCAGAGTAATAAATGTTGTGCTATAATATACAGGGCACTGCTAAGACTTGGGATCTGTAAATAGACAGGTATAGAACCTTGGTATCCTTACTTGCACTTAGAAAATGGCATTTTCATCCATATGTCTTCAACATTTTTTGCAGTGGAGCATTTGCAGAACATCAGTGACAGCAACTGCGATAGAAGTGTCAATTTGTAGAGATATAACAAGATGACAGATACTTCTTCCCAAGAGATATTAGCTATTTATAGTAATGCCTTATTCCCTGCCCCTCTAGCCTGTTCCTATCATTTCTTTTCTAATTTCCAGTCTTTTCCCTGCCCTTTCCATTCCCTTTCTTCACCTATTTCATTATGCTTTTTATGATGTCATGTCCTTTTCCCCTCATCTCCATATTTAATTTTTTCATACTTCCATCATAGCCTAGAGCAGGAATGACTCATCCTTCACTCTGTGTCCTGAGCAAACTCGTTACACTTCTATATGACATCACTTACAATAATCATCTTTCAAATTGTGTTTTAAGGGGCTGCTTCAATGAAATACGTTACCAAGTGGCTTTAAAACTGCACAGGTCTAATAACAGAATTTCAAGAACAAAGTATATTCCCTCAATTAGCTGAACGGACTAGATACAAACCTGCCTTAAATTTTCATTTCAGAAGAAAAATTAACCTTTGAAGGTTGCAGTGATTTGAGTGGGTTTAGCTGCTTGCTAGGTCCCTTCACCATTGCTTTGCCTAATATATACTTTTCTACTTATATGCATATATACAAAACAGTGACAACACTGGGATGTTCTACTGTGAAGATAAAAAGAAATTGCAGGTGTATATTCTTCCTCTTGCAACACAGTGAGTCTGAAGATCGAAGAAGACTTTTCTACCTTTAGCAAGCCTATTTTACCCACAATGGATTTTTTCCATTTTTAAAAATTAAGCATTCAGCTTGTCAAAAGTCATGCAAGTCTGGTTAAGAAAAGACAACTTCTTGTGCAAAAATATTGCAGCCTCACCTTAGAATACTTTTCTACCTGTACAATTTCTTCTCCTGTGCTACATAAATCAGGGTGCACTGCCCCATGGAAAATCATTGCCATTTCCTTGGTGCAGAATGAACTGGCCAAGATGCCCTAAAGTAACTGTATGACCTTAATAAGAAATGAAGCCAGAATGCAACATCCTGATCTAAATGAAGACAAAGAAAATAGTGTCATTTATTTAATCCAGAACAAGATTATCAGTGATAATGCAATGCACTTTACACAGATATTAATCATCTTCTCAGAGAAGAAGGTACTTGATTCTTCCCTACTCATCAGACAACATAGTAGGATAAGGGTGTGTCAGCCCACAATATTGTCTTCAAACCTGAGCCCTTCTGTAGCTCCCTGACTGGACAGTGAGACTAGAAACTTCTAACATCACATTGCACTGTGTTGGAACTCATTTCACTTTATCACAGAGTGGGGCTATGAATAAGAACCTTCTACCTGGATCCCAGTCAACCCTTACAGTAACTGCTGATCTGCATTACTTCCTGCCACAGGAACAAAAATAATGCCTGTCAAACACTGACATTTAATATTTTCTGTCTGGGAAATGGAAGGAAAATGTAGTATCTGGAACAGAATACAGCCCAGAGTCAACATGTAAGTGGTGGGTATTTTTGGCTTCTAAACTAATGAGTAAATGGCATTCCTCTTCATTAAAATTCAAGCATGGATAAATAATATATGGATCTACTGATATACAGAACTATTTTCAGTTGTGCTGGGTTTTACTTTTGGCACTCTTCTGTTATGTCTGCTCAAACAGTAGGAGAAGCTCCATACAGATACCTTGTGGAACTAGAAAGGGAGTGGTGACACACACCATCGCCCTATCCATGGTGTCAGACCACCCAGTGTCAGATTGCCCAGAATCTGACACTTAATCCACAAACTGGGATCAGGACAAGTGAAGCAGCTGAGGTTGGGAATCACAGCAGCCAGTATACTGAGCAAGAGAAAACCAGAATAAGTAATCCTTCGTGTAAATTCTGCATTCAAGCTCTCACACTCTCTGAGACTTAGGCTTCTCATAGAAGTCCAGCTCAGACTGAGATTCAAATCTAGTGTCTCTCCTCCTGGAACTAGAGCCTAAATAATTCCTTTCTGTACACTCACCTCAACTGCCCCTTCATTCTCCCTTTTTAAACTCTCTAGAAGCAAACTCAGCAGGTTTTTCAAAAAACCCACTGAAGACATTTCTGGGAGCTGGTAGGGAGCACTGTACTGAGCAAAACTCAAGATCATGTGTGTTTGGATAGCAACTCATGCCCTACATGGCTGCAGGCAATGCAAGACTTCTGGGCTAGTCAGAATGGAACAGGCATAAAAACCTGTACCTAAGAACTTTTTAAATGCCCTTGTTTTATAATAAATATGATCACAAATGCAGAGAAATGCATGGGTACTGACAAAGAGCTGAGACATGAAGGCCCTGAGTTTCCAACCTGACCTCTGAATGAGAACCTGTGCTCCTAAGCAACTTACTGAAACTAATGGTATCTTCTTATGGGAAAAATAGGGCACATGCACTGCCTGCCTCCTATTGAGAACAGCACTGTGTCTTTTGTCAAACAATTCTTCTGCCTCATATGGCTGAGAGAATGTTCTTTCATCTTTGGTTGAGTAGACCAGACCAGAAGGCACTTCCCCAAACCAATAAGAGGCAAAACTTTTATACAGAGCAGTAATGACTATTCAGGAAATACAAATTAATGTGGTCAATCACAGCTGGTTTACTATTCTATAGAACTGTTTTGATAGTCTTAGGGAGGACAGGTAAAGAGGGTGAGGAAACTCTATTTTACTTCCAGTCGCAAACAGATTTTGGCTTTCATTTTCTATTTCCTGGCTCGTGATAAGTGAGCTCTAATCTTTCAATCCCTTTGGACTCCCCACTTTGGTTTTCTGTAGCTGAAGTTAGTGTTCTGTGATCCCTGGAGTGGTTCTGAAACCCAGAGTGGCTCTCTAAAAAGTTATGGAAGAGCAGGACAGAATGGGTAGTTGGTTTGCTCTTCAAGGATCATGGTACATTAAGTGGCTAATCTAAAGTTTGAAAACTTCAATTAATTTACTTTCAAGAGAATGAGCAGAACTCCTGAAACTACTTCACCCACAGAGAGGTTAGGGAAGCATAGAAAGGACTTCATAAGGTTTCAGCAGTCTGATATCCTTAAGGAAGAGTGGTTTCCAGTATTTAAGCAGGGAAATGAGACCCAGGAGCCAATAGGTCTAAGCCTGCCTCTACCACCGTGTATGGGTTTCACTTAAATTCACCTTGTCCTATATGCACATACCTCATTTTTTACAGTAAGTATTTACAATTATTTCTGAGTACTCTACATGGAATGTGTAAAGGGTATTACTGCCATTTCAGGAAATGTGGATCAAATTGTTCTGATAACAGTGAGAAGACCCTTTCTGTCTGCCAGATAAGTTTTGCTGTGTTTACATAATCTCTTAGACTTCTTATCACTTTTTCAAGATCTATTGACTAGTTGGTTATGTATCCATGACAGCATACTCTCTGGTTTTATTCCAGGGCTTGACATTTCTTAGGAAACTGAGTAAAAGACTTAAAGATAATTCCAGGTACATTTTGATATGTGACCTACACAAGGGATTACCTATGTAGTGGTTCAAAAATGCTGACTACCACAAGAGTGACATGTCCTTCTCTATAAAATGGATGGAATCTAACCATTAAGGCTCAAATGTGCTGCAATAATGGTTTTTTTTCCAACACAGTAATACATGAGTAATGATATCATCTTCTGAGAAACCATTCAGATTCTTTCATAACACTGTTTACATGCAGATGTCAATGTGAGACACTGATATAAAATAGAATACAAAATTTGTACTGAGCTGCCACAGTACACACTTTTGGACTGACACCAAAAAGTTGCTGACTTCTTCACAGGCAGCAGGTTAGATTCAAGTCTTCAGCATTCCAAAAAGACATCTCCAATTTTAGAAGAATTAAAAAACAAAGCAAAAATAAACTAAATGGTCAATGTAATTAGTCTCTGGAGAAACTCCATAGAAACAAACAAGTAAATTAAGAGAAATATATTTATTTCTAAAGCATTCTCCTTCATGTAGAATCATAAGGTAACTAATAGATATAACCCATTTTGTTATTAATAAAACCACCTCCTATCTAAGTTCATTGCCCACCAGGAACACACAAGAACACAAAAAAATCAACAAGACAATTAAAAAAGAAGAGAGAGAGAGAGAGAGAGAGAGACAATCCCACATTCACATACACATTCATCTCTAAATAGCATTTAAATACGGTTTAACAGATATGATTATCAACTACTGAAAACTGGTATGGAATGCATGGCAATGAAAAGGATATAAGTGAGGGTTTGGGAAACAGGCAAGGAGAAACATTGCCTGAGTAACTGGGGAGAACTGTCAGGCCTGTGACATATATTGGAACAAGCAGTGGATTCCAAAAGAAGTTCTCAAAGACCCACCATTAGATAAACCTGAAATCTGAACCTAAGTTCTCAGTGTCAGTAACAATATTGAGTAATCATGCAACCATGTACATTTGAGAAAGGATAAAGAGCCAAGAACTATTCATACATAAGAATGCATGTTGAAAGTCACAACTTATTTTTGTAATTTTATCTAATGAGCTTTTGAATGGTAATAGAATTTATTATGGGACTACTCTCAATGACTTCCCATTGACGCTTCCATTTCTTGCTTTTATGTGCCATCAAGAAGGTATTCTCTGCAAATAAATGGGCCAGAAAAGGTTTCCTTGTTAGTAAAAGCATACTTTTCCTAGTCTCACTCTATAATAGATCCAGTATTTGCTCTCTACTGCACTTTATACAAATTCTCTACGATTTTTTGATCATAAAGAAGCCCACATAGAGAGAGATTTACTTCTGTATAGTGGGTCTTCAGGTATAAAAAAGCTCCAAAACTTTACAAATGCACCAGTATTTCACATCTGTAAACAGCAACATTTCCTGTTGACATTCAATTTTGAGTTCAATCTGTATATAAAACACCAGTAACTCCAGAGTTACAATCCATTTTACACTTCAGCAGCTCAACTGTCTGTATACAAGAGACCCATCAGAATGCCCTGCAATGGGCATGTTTAGCATTAATGGGCCTGTTAGCAGACACATTCTTTTCATCAAAGCATTGAAAACCTCTCTGTGAAAGGACAACTATTTTTAATGACCTTTCCCAGATCAAGTCACGAGCAATACAACCTGGTGTGCAAATGTCAGTGGGAGGCTAGCACAATAAAATCCAAGGTAAAATACAGTCTTTATGCAGTCATTAAACTATTACTTCTTCAACTATAGATGCAGTCAGCATCAAGTAACAGGAGCAGGCTTATGCTTCATACACTCATGACTTTTCTGCTTTCTTCCTCCCTATTATAATTTTTTCATCCTTGGAAGTGTTCAAAAAAAAAGCAGATGTGGCACTTCATGATATGGTTTCAGGCATGGTGGTATTTGGTCAAAGACAATGATTTCTGAGGCCTTTTTCAACCTTAAGGAGTCTATGATTCTATCATCTTGCTATCTTTTCTTCTTTCATGCTTCTGCAGGTTTTTTGCCTTAGGAATCCAGTGAATTCCTTCAGTGAAGCAAAGCATCTTTGAAACAGTTCAGAGACCTTCAGAGTACCCCCAGCTCCCTTTTCATGAGTCAGCCCAAGTGCAGGGTAGCAGTGGAGTTCACACCTCCGCAACTTAAGGCATGGGACCTCCCACTCAATAGAAACAAACTCCCTTTTGGGTTATAAGTTGGTCTATAATCTGTACAAACATAAGAGGCAGGGGTGTAAGAGCTGAAGTTGGAGAGGTGCCTTTCCAGAGGGCCTGGACCAAATCTGCTTATAGGAGCAACAGGATCAATGAGTGGTACCACAGCTTCACGTGTTCAGGCTTCACTGAACACACTGCAGCACTTCCAAACAGGAAGGGTTTCAAATTAATGACTGACAAAACATCTGAGGAAAATGAGAGCCTCTCCTCCCAACAAAACACCAATTTGTTTAAGAGCACTGGGCTGGCAGCCAGAAAACCATGTGTTATCATAAAACCTGCTCTGCCAAAGCCCTTTCTCTGTACCTACTGGCAGAAACAGGCTTTATGCATTGATTTTAACCCTCTTTGTAGAAGTAACCATTTTAAAGAGGCCTATAACCATAAACTAAAACACAAGAAGTTCCACCTCAACACAAGGAAGAACTTCCTTACACTGAGGGTGGCAGAGCACTGGAAAAGCTGCCCAGGGAGGTTGTGGAGTCTCTTTCTGTGGAGACATTCACTCCCTCCTCCAGACCCATTCCTGTGTCACCTGCTCTAGGTGACCCTGCCTTGGCAGGGGGGTTGGACTGGATGCTCTCCAGCAGTCCCTTCCAACCCTAACAATCCTGTGATTCCAAGAATGATGATATAACTTGCACATATTTTGGCATAACACACATGTGCATTTCACATCAAGCGCTTAGCACATGAAAGAGACAAAAGAAAATTATGCTGTCTTACAGGGTGGACATAATTGCTATACATCAGAGCAGAGAGGTTAAAGGGGTTTTCAGGATCCCAAGAGTGTAAAAGTAACTCAATGAATTTCTGCATGTGCAAGTTTGATCTGTAGCTCTCATGCTTCAAAGTGTTTTTCAATTGAAGGTACAATCATGGAAAGGAATAGAAAATCAAAGTTTTCTAGCATAGCAGAGCACTCACTAAAAAGCAACACTGCATTTAATTGTCCTTTCATCATCCTTGGGATATGGATATATGCAATTAACCCTGGCAGACTGAACATGCACATTCACAGCAAACAACATAAGCATGTATACTACAAATCTATTTTCTGTCATAACTTTACAATCTCTTCTTTGATCTTCCACAGCCTTTAATTCCATGTGGTGGCTGTTCACTACTTCTTTATCTATATATATGTGCTCTAGTGATTATTCTATCTTCACTTTTGTGCCTGCTTTTTCTGTTCTTCTTGGGTTTTGGGGTTTTTTCCCTGGATTTTATTTTTACATATTGGCCTTTATTCACTAAGAAAATTGAAAACTATGTGACCTTTTATTATTACCAAAACCCCCCAACAAATACCCTAAGTGTTGAATAATGATTGCCTGTGATAAGGATTAATGGTTTTTCCAAAACTCTTCACTAGCTGTTGCATATTTCTTTACAAATTAGGAAGAACTATTCTAATTTGAAGTGCTCTTGGTAAACATAAAATGGATAGCAGCAAGTCACACAGGCCAAAAGTTCAAAAGGAACAAATATGATGCAGTAAAATATTCATCATCAAGGATCAACCCATCACTTAACTCGGTGGTAAGGGACCGCAAGTGGGAAAATTGATTCCACGGCATCAACTTTTTAAAAGGTTTTGGACAGATCTAAGGAATTAGAGAGTATATAAACTGTGTTCTGCTCTGGAAAAAAATTGTAAAAACTTTAAAAATTAATAAATTACCAGTTGGAGTACAAAGATGTGGCAAAAAAAGAAAAAATCAGGCTAGATTGAACATACCACAGATATTGTTCACAGACTTTTCAGGTCTCTCCATTCAAATGAGACAACAATCACACAGATGAGCTTGGTTATTCTGCTTGGATTTCCAAAAAAATTAAAACCATCCTTTATGTAAGTCTTTTAAATAAACTATGCTCTCAGGAGGTAAAAGGACAGCTCCTCCATTGATTTAAAAGCTTGACAAGGATTGAAAAAAAAGATTAGTAATAAAAGGCACTGTTTTGCTGTAGAAGAATGATTTCAGTGAAATCTGTTTAGAATCTCTATTGCTACCTACGTAATTCAAAATACTTATAAATCACTTGAAAATGAGGATAAAAGAGAGCAGACAATGTTTGATGGGGATACTGAGTTCTCCACAGTAATAAAATGAAAGAAAACCTTGTAAAGCCACACAACAATCTTGTGCTGCTGGCTAATTCTGCACTAATTCCTCATGGATGGGTGGGATTCACCTGCTTAATCCCATGTGTCTTTATTCATTTCCATGTGTTCAGGTACCCTTCCTCAAGTCAAGAACCTCTCTTGAAGACAGCTACATCCCATCTCCCATTAGCTCTTCAGCAGGGATGTCTCAGACACACTACAGCCACTAAAAGGCACTCCATTCTAATCTCAGTGAAATTAAATATCAATTAATACAATCCCGACAAAAATGGGATTTAAGTGAACAATGATTATTCAAAAAAAGTTTCATATACATTTACATTTATTTTTTAATTAGTAAGAAACCCTGGATTATTTTCTTTTTTTTTTTTTTTTTTTTGTTTGTTTGTTACATAAACCTAGGGTGAAAATATTTACTTATAATTTATCCTTTCAGGGCACTTTTCAAGCTAACACATTTTTCTGGGTGACTTTGACTTAGATTTACATTTTTTTATCTCAATGATTGGCAGCTGATAAACATCACCTTCCAAATTCAGCTCATTAAGAGGATGATATTGATAGAGAAGATTCGTTTGTTTTTACTCATCTAAAATACATTTTTTTTTCCCTCCCCCTCCATAGGTTCTTTAATTTTCCCTTGACTAAATGCACAGAGAATAAGACATCAAACTCAATGTCTGAAGTTCAGTCTTAAAGGTGTTTTATGCTCCATTATTTTCTTTGTGGTATTACTCATGTTCCTCCTGATCTCAATTCACACTGACTACATTAAGTTCATGATTTAATCCATTTTAATGCTACCAAAAGTAGGATCCTATAGAAAACACAGGCTAAATATTTGGTGGGGGTGGTAGTGGTGAGGAGGGTTGTGTTGTCTTTTTTAATTAGCTCCTAGAAAGCTGCCCAATTTGGTTTTTACAAGTATCTCCTTTTTTTCCCCCTTTATCTCCTGGGTGGTTGTCAAGCAGTAAAACCCAGTTCTTGATGCACTTCCACAGAAGCTTTTTCACTAGTCAGTCATTAAATAGAGATTTGTCTCCTACCCTCATCATTCAAGGGCTTCCTCTTTTCTCCACCTCATTCCCTATGTTGCCACTGTAAGTATATCTGATTGATTGGTCCCAGGGCATCCCTGTGTCCCTCTTCAACACATTTCCTGCTTCCCCATAGAGTATTCCCCCCTTTCGATTTTCCTTTCATTTCTTTCCCAGTCTTGACCACTGGCTGTATGAGGACATCTGTTTTGAATCAGATATTGCTAACTTCAGCCAAATTTGCTTCCTGCCATTTCCTTTAGCTGCACCTCCCTTCCTTCTGGATTCCTAGTAAAAATATATACTATGATTCCACTTTTTTCCAGTGGACCAGATACAATCTGTGCCACCTTTGGAGAGCTTCCAATTATACAGTGGCAGAAAAAATGTCCATGTTTAGTTCCAAGGAGTTCAGACAGGTGAGGTGACTTAACTGATTTGCATTTATTTGTCAAAATTACTGGCTTCTCTTCAATCTCCCAGTACAAAAGATGTGTTTTAGGAGGGGTGTGTTATTAGATGTGAATGCTACTATTGTCTGCCTTTGACCTACCTGCATTAGTGACCTCTAAATTTGCTTTGGTCCACAGAGCAACTAGATGATTTGAAAGAATTCAGAAAACTATTCAGCATAATGGAATATTTTCAGAGCACCACTGTTTGTCAAGAGTTGTCCAATCTCTCTTCTATAAGTGGCATATGGAATTTATCACCAAAACTATTTAAGATCTGTTATTCCCATGAAAAGTTCCACTTTATCTTTTGGTTTTCAGGGGGATTGATGAGCTATTTCAGATGGGAGTTTTGTTCTACAGGACTATATTATCATATTAATGCTCACAGCTTCCTGAATTTTGGCCTTTACATTTCCTTGGCATGCTGCTCTGAGCCAAACTTCTCAGTCATTAATGAAAATATAAAACAAGTCTGCATATAATACTGGTGCTGGAAGCAGTGACAGCATCCTTACACAACTCATATATATCCATCTGGGCACAGTCACTCCCAGGGGTCTAAGAAGTCATGCAGCAAGACTAAACTCAAGCCAATTAGGATGAACTTTTCTTTAAAACTTCCAGAGATAATGTAGCAAATCCTTAAAACCAGCAGGAGCTGGGTACCTAACTACTCTTGATGTTTTTGGAAGTCTATCCCTAAAAAGTACAAGCAGCAGCTAATAATTTAGCAATTCTATCAAAACAAGCAATTAAGTGTGTCTTGTATGATTTGTTCTCCATAAAAATCATGCTGTTTGTTTACCCAAACTTCTATTGCCCTCTAGACTTTACTGATTTAATCTCCGGGTATTTACTAAATTATTTTATAAGGAATTGAAATCTAATTCATGAGCTACTCACAGTGACACCTAAATCTTTTCTCACAGCCAACCTGTCAAATGCAGACGATCAGCCAGTATAAAATAGACTATTTTTGCCAATGCATATTACTATACTTAAAGAGTAGAAAGTAACTGAACTACAGTTCAGTTAAATTTCACATTAAGAGTTTGCTGAGCTTCCCAAATTATTTTGAATTGCCTACCTTTCCTGACTTTCTGCCTTGATTTGACTGAGTAATGTAGTTTAACTACTGTAGTTCTTGACTTTTTCTTCCACAAATTAGCATAGGAATGTCCATCTGCAAAGGCTTAGGCAAAGGTCCTGCAGCTTTGCACAAGGCATTAGTCTTGTCCCAACTCAGTTTCTTGCTGCTCACCCAGTTTGTCACTGAAGGTGGAGTTTGTGCCTTGTTTTTGTACATAATGTGTCTTAAGAAAAATCCTAGCAAATACACTCAGAAAAAGACAGTAACTTAAGTTCATAAGCATCACCTCTGCTTAACCTTTTATTACACCTCATCCATTATATTACATTCTACAATCAGGGGCAGCTTGGCACATGTTAGATGGTGACACTAACATTGTCATATTTTCACCAACATTTCTGCCACACCTTGAGAAGAGCACAAGGGAAATGGCTGCAGATCTATAAAGCGTGGTGATCCTAAAAGCTGCCTGATATGCCCCATAGGTACTCCTTTCTGCAATGCAGTTCATAAAAAATCACAAATAACAAAATTCAGAAAAAGCAGCATGTTAGCTAGAAGCAGGGGGAAATGCAAGTAAGAGAGAAGAAAAATGTTTTGTTTTTTTTTTTTTTTTAATTCCTTGTATTCCACTGCAAGTGCCTGCCTGATCTGTGGTTCTAAAATAAATCACAATAGATCGCCGAAAGCTCTCAACTCTACTCCCATGCCTAAACTCCCCTTTTGGTAGGCAGGATTGTTTCATTTTTTTCCCCTCAAAAGATGGATGAAAGCTGGGATGCTCTCAGTATAACTGCATTCTTGTGAAGGGAAATTCAGAGCTCAGCACAGGCTTCACTCTGGAGAATACAATCACCAGCAGCAACAAACAAGGCTCAGACAGAGGAAGTCTCCATCCTCCCTGCAAAATGTGGCCAGTTGCACCTGGAGAGATGAAGGAAGCTTCAGGAAAAAGAATGGGAAATGTACTTCTCTAAAGTCTGGTGCCTGAAATCTTGGAGACATATAAGCAGGGGAGAAGGGAGGGATGGGAATGGACATGGGCTTCACAAGCTGCCTACTTGGACTTGGAAACTTAAATTTTATCCAAGAAGTACCTTCAGTCACTAAATTGCTTATGTGGAACCAAGACTTCATAGTCCCATGATGCATCCAAGTCTGCTAGACTGGCACTTGGAGAGGGTGTTTCATGGGAGCTCATCCTGGGTAGGGAATAGAGGTGGGAACAAATTGCTGTTTGTTATTCCTCAGCCTTTCCAATTTCATGGCAGCTGGGGTCTTGTGGCTCCTGTTCAGAAAGCAAGATAAAACTTGAGGCTTCTGCAGGTGTGACAGTATCTTTAGACAGGGAGGAATAAACAGAAAAAGTAAGTCAAGAACAAAGATATAAAGACTGCAGTGGTAAGAACTGAATAAAAGACTGTTTAAAAAACCCTAGCATCTACTTTTCTATGCTTTTAAGGCAAGTTATTTTAAAGCAAAAAAGTTCAAACTACCTTGAACATTGAGAGTTTCAACCTGCATCTATGATGCGTAGATTTCTGAAGTTGCTCTTTTCTAAAATTCAATTAAAAAGTACACTATTATGCCAATGTTTTGGGTTTGCACCCAAAAATGGAACTCCCAAAATAATGAGCTTTTTCCCTACCTCCTATTTTATCTCCCTTCCCCTGACCCTCCAAAAAAAATTAAAATGTCAAGTCCTTTTTAATACAGTAAAAGATGTGTTTTTCAAGAACTTTTCTTTCATTCTCAGTTTCAAGATAAAAAGCACTTAATGCTGGCCCTGGAAAATTACATATGGAATTTGAAATCATACCACAGTTATGCTGTACTGCACACACAAATAGATCTCAAAGAAATTTGAGATCTCAGGGAAAGCAGCAAGTATTTGTGTATCTAGCTTGGTGTAAGCCAAGGGACAGACAGGGTCATTCTTCTTAGGGTCTGTTGGAAGCAAGCCAGAACTCAGAAGCTCCTCTGGAATAATTCCTGGAGGCTTTTTCCCAATCCCACTCTGCCTCAGACCAACAATGATGCTCTGCATTTTATGTAAATTCACCAGCAACAAGTACACAGAAATTAACTGACAATTCTGTTAATTACCTAAGAACCAGAGCAGAAAACAACTCACACTCCCAACAAAGCTGTCCTGATTCTGTAGCTTATCACTACTAAACAAAGTAAAACCAAAAAATAGTACTGAACCCCCACATCCAAAATACCATTTGGAAATGGTAACATAATCAGACATGTATGAATAAAGACATCAAGATTGTTTTAGTAAATAGACCATTCAATAATCTCTATTTTCATGGATTTTACTGCTTAACAGCAGTTAAGCATATCTAAGAACCCAATAAACATGCAATATAGTAAACTACTACTGTGAATGCTATGAATTCAAATTTTTTTCATTTTCAGAGGGGATAAACTGAGGACACCTTCTTACTTTCATTTCAAAATCAATTTTGTCACTGATGTTGCTGAAACAAAAAAAGGTCTTATTCAAAGAACTACCATTAAATGGAAAAAAAATACTGTGAATAACTTTACAAGAGCTTCCAAATTTTGTATCAGCCACTATGGAACAAATAATACTCAAAAAGCAATAGAAAATAAATGAGAAAAATTGCAAGATCTGCTCAAAGACACTTTTTATTTTAGCAGATGCTGAGCTTCCATAGAAGTGATGTTGCAGAAAGTTAGGGGCAATTTGAATTTAATGAAGAATAGCTGAAAAAAAAAATCATTATTCAAATCTCCCCCTTGAAATCTCTCAAGGCACCCTTCATGCACATATCATGAGGGGGAGAAAATGCATAGCTGAGCAGATATTATTTAAGTAGAATTTATGGTACACTAGAAAACTGATAAGCATTACCTGATAAGTAAAGCTCTCCTTACTATACTTGAGAACTGATAAAGTAAATGCTAAGATTTTATTATCAAACCAGTCCTTTATTTTCAAAAGTACAGGCAAGGATCCAAACTTCCAAGATTTAATCACTTTTACTATCAAGGGAGAGGGAGAAACCAAACCCAGCCCTGTTCCACTGGTGCGAATTTAGATTTATGTATATGATAGCACAGTTATGTTCCACCCATCTAATTCTTATTTTAAGGAGTTTTGGTCTACCAGAAGTAATGCCCATCTGTAACCTCAAACTCAAGAAGCCATTAAACTCTTGATTGCTGGAAGCAGGAAAGATATTTGAAGGGAAATATTACCCTGTACTCTCGCCACACCTTATCTCTAAGCATCAACCATGGAATTCTACCATATGCAGAGGTACAGTGGTCCTTTGGGACTTTTGCTCTCTCTTCTGTGGCCAGTTTTAAATTTTACAAACCATTTAAAGAGACTGAGTCTGCTGATGCCAAATGTGATCAAATTTGCTTTTTAGCAGGCAGACCTGGGCTGAGCTTACCATCGAAGTCTCCACACTGCAGAGATGCAACAGATGAGCACACTCAGTTCTGTTTTACAGTAGCAGGGCAAATCCAGGCAGAGTTATTCACCTGGCTTTGTTAATGAGACCAATCTTTAAGTAGTGTGGTATGTGCTTTATCTTACACATTCATCCAGTAGCAGAGACCAGCATAGGATGATAGCAGAAGTTAGAAGTGTCTGACAGTGAATAATTTCCAAATTCTCAAGTGAGTTTTTACATGATTGTGCTCCCTGTAACAGCAGATGACTGGGTTTCCTCTCCTGAGGTTTATCTCCCATCCTTTAACCCAGTATTGCCATTCTGCTACTGTCAAGACATGTAAATATTTTTAGGTGGCTATCCAGTGTTAGAAATCACAGTTCCTCACTCGTGACTGGTTTTTCTGATTACCTATTCTGCAAGGATAAGCAGTTTAAAAATAGTAAATGTTTATCCAAATAGGAATATCCCTAAGTACTTCAGAAATAAGGACATGGCAGGGAAGAAGGAAATGTGAGTGCTCTTCTGTGGGTGAAAAGAGAGCACCAAAACATGGAAGAGCACTCACTTTACCCATCCTTCCACTCCCAAAATATTTCAAGACCCAGGTTTCTCTCAGGAAATCTGAGTGGTGGCAGAGGAGGGAGTAACACAGCACTCCGACTGAGAGGCAGGTGGCACAGCAAAAAAGAACAGGAGTGAACACTTGCAGGTTTAGATTAACTGGAGACAGGGACAGAGAGTTAATTATGCAGCAGAGATAAGTACAACTGAGGTAAATTCAGGAGCTGACACCAGAGGCATGAAAAAGGCGATACTGAATTCTATGTATAAAAATACATATACATAGTATATACTTGTGGGAGGAAAAGCTTCAACTTTCCTGTGGTTTTGCTTTTTCTTTAACTCTACAGCATCCCATTTTAGATGTTTCCACCATACATATAAACAATTCAGAGGAATAGAGAATGTGTAGTCTCTAAATGAAGCTGCCCTAAAACTCAGCTCTGAGCAAAGACAGTGACATTGGAGCAGCTTGCAGATCTGACAGCTCCTGCAGTGCCACTGTCCCCTTGCTCCTCAGCTAGAGCCCAGCTCACAAAATAACCCAGCAAAGGGCTGGCCCAGGCCACCAAACTGATGTAGCAAACCCCCCCTCTGAAATTATACCTGTGATGGGGAATACTTTTGTAAATGTCCCTTTCCCTTTCCACAGTGGAGCCAAATTCTGCTCTGTCCTTCACCACTTTGTTACAAAGTCCCAAGGTTGTTTCAAGAGCTGGCCAGTTGCACGGCACAGAAAAGTACAAAGATGTGATCTCATACATGGACTATTCGTTTTATTATGGGTTAATTGGGTTAATTACCCTCAGTGCAGCACCCGTTCCAGAACTGATATGCTCTGTGTATCCCTACCCAATGCAGTCATATTCTCCACCTCCCTGCTTCTCACCCTTGTTTTTAAAATGGGGATAACAGCTTTTCCCAACTTCTTCACAAGGATCTTGTGAAAACAAATTAACATGCTGAGATGCTCAGACACTGACGAAATCCAGTGAAGCATCCAAGGTAGGAGAGATGGCCCTACTGTGGGTTACATAAGTAGGTACTGTTAGAATGACTGACAGGATGTGTCTGAATCCGTAAATAACGCTAAACAATTCAAGCAAATATTTATCCCTGTGACTTCACATAAGATGGTGAGCCTTGATGCAAAAAAGGCAGAAGTCCACCCAGAGAGATGGATAGTGAAGCTCCAAGAGTCATCAGCAAACAGGGCTGAGCACCTTCAGGTTTTGGCAAGGCTCAAATCCCAGGAAGGGGTGATAGAATTCAGGTCTGTTTGCACAGATAATTGAAGCTCTGGTTTTCAAAACCCTGAAAACAGAGTACATTTAGACCTGTAATTCAGAGTCTTCCTGTGTCATGTAACAGCTTATCAATTATATGTTTTACAGGAAATTTGTATTCCCTGCTTCCTTAGAGAGCCCAAAACAAACAAAAAAAGCAAACAAATCCTGATTTGCATTTGTTCATAACTGAAAAAAAAAAAGTTTCAAACAGCAGAGAAATGAGTACTCTGCAAGGAAGAGTAATTTCTATCAGCATTCAAAGAAGCTTCTGATACTCATTTCTTGTGAAATGCCTGTGCAACACCTCCCTGATATATAAGCTGTCCCAGTCCCAGGGCAGGATTCCCGTGCTTATTTAGAGTGGCATATGAATGATACCAACAGGGTCAAAGGGAGGACCCCCAAGCACTTCACAGCAAACATTCAGAACTTTCCAGGAATAAATCTTTGAAGAACACATTTGCTAATATGGCTGTTTATAGCCATTTATGTGATAAAGAGAGACTTTTAGGTTCCCAGAGCCCTTTAAGTGCAAATGACATTATACAGTATGTATGTACTGAATGAAAAATAGGACTTGCAATCTAAAAGTACCAGTGAAAATGCCACTAAAACATATGGTCTATTATGTTAAACAGATTTTTTTCCAAGGTATTAAGGAAAAAAGTGTTAGGTATAATACCAGATTCAGTGAGATGCTGTAATACCTCTACGCAGCTTGGGCTGTGCCCAGATTCAATCCTGTTTTCATTTGCATTTTGCCTAGAAGTCAGTAGCAGCTCTACCTATCTATTGATGGTAGTAAGGCTCTGCAGAGGGATCCAAATGTGCTGGATTGATGGGCTGAGGCCAATTGTATCAACAAGGATCAGTGCTGGGTCCTGCACTTGGGTCACAATGACCCCAGGCAGTGCTGAAAGCTGGGGGCAGAACAGCCAGAATCCTGCCCAGCAGAAAAGGCCCTGGGGGTGCTGGTTGACAGCAGCTGAACATGAGCCAGGGTGTGCCCAGGTGGCCAAGAAGGCCAATGGCATCCTGGCCTGGATCAGCACTGGTGTGGCCAGCAGGAGCAGGGCAGGGATTGTCCCCTGTACTGGGCACTGGTGAGGCCACACCTCAAATTCTGTGTTCAGTTCTGGGTCCCTCACTGCAAGAAAAAAACTGAGGGGCTGGAGCGTGTCCAGAGAAGGGCAACGGAGCTGGGGAAGGGTCTGGAGCACAAGTCTGGTGAGGAACTTGAACGGAGCTGAGGGAGTACGGGGTGTTTAGCTTGGAGGAAAAGAAGCTGACCTGGGACTTTCTTGTCTCTTCAACTACCTGAAAGGAGGTCGTAGACAGCTAGAGGTCAATCTCTTTCCCCAAGTGACACAAGGAGAGGGAATGGAGACAAGCTGCACCTGGGAAGGTTTAGTCTGGATAGTAGGAAAAATGTATTCACTGAAAAGACTGTCAGTCATTAAAACAAGCTGCCCAGGGAAGTGGTGGAATCACCACCTTTGGAGCTGTTCAAAAGGCAGGCAGATGTGGCACTTGGTGACTTGGCTTAGCGGTGAGCAGCGCTGGGTTAACTGTTGGACTCCATAATCTTAGGGGTCTCTTCCAAGCTTAATGATCCTACAGTTCCAAAAAGATAACTATAATGAAATGTGTTTGGAGTACCCAGAAGGAAAATCTTGTACCTGTGTGTCTGTTGGACATCAACACTTTGCCACAGACTTGGGTGACACTGAGAAAACCATGGGATATCCCTTCAGTTCAGACACTGTGTCAGAGCTGGCTGCCCAGGTCTCCTGTATCATCAGTCAAGAGAAACAGCCTTCTATAACCCAATCCATTCATACCAGTGTAAAGGTGAACTGTCCCTCAAAAGTGTTTATAGCTCTCCAAACACACCAATCTGGACCCATGAATTTCACTGTCAGCATTGCTGCCAAATACTGCTGAGCAAGGCACAGTTTCTATCTTTTTTTTCTGCTACAACTGCTTCCCCCACAAGTTTCTTCTATAGATTTTTACAGCATGAGGCAAAGCAAGGCTGGTTGCTAATAAATAGCCAGATACCATGACAGGAGTTACTGAGCTCTAAGAAAGAGTCCTGCTCTTCCAGCTGAGCTCCCCTTCGCCTGTTGGCTACATACCCCTACACTTTTTAAAGTTATATGGTCAACTTCTTTGGTTTCCTACAAAAAAAAAAAATATTAGATCACTGCTTCATTTTACACTGCAGCACATCTAAGAGAAAAATATGGAAAACAAATTTGCTGACTTTACTGGGGACTAGAAACACATCTAAGCAGTCATAATAGTCATATTTTCTGGTTATTGCAGGTTGTAAATAAAGAATGGAGCTAACCTGAGTTTTGTGCATATCGATACAAACCCAGAATGTTTGACTCACTTGTGTTAGACCTCAGCATGGTATTTCCCATGTCAGGAGAATGTGGCTTTTAAGTAGCAATATCCATGGTATACACCCCCCAAACTAAGTATAGCCTATCACAAAAACTGTACTCAAACAGTGCTTTCCCTCTGGGAATAACAACTAATAAATACTGTAGAAATTGGATGTGCACATTGGTTTTAAACTTCAATAACACTATCAAAATGTTGCCTGGCTAAATGAGCACTTAATTTTTAAATAGCGTCCAAAAGAAAATTAAGTGTTCTTTACATTTTTTTGCTCATAAACCTCATGAGCTGCAATGATTTTAAGTAGTTAAATCTATATTTGCTTTTCCATAAAAGTACCTTTAAGTAATTCCTTTCATAAAGATCAATACCAGGTTCCAGCTTAAACAAAATTTCTATAATCAAGTTAGAAATATTTTCTTCTAACCTATGCACTGCTACACTTCTGTGACTGTGACTGCTGCAGAAACATCCTAGTGCTTTCCATAAAACCAAGAAAGCAATAAAGACAGCAAAAATCCTATATATAATGTGTGCTTAATGAGATTACTCATCGTAAATAACTCATGCAAAATATTTCCTGATGATGATTTCAAGCAGCTCTGTGGGTCAGTCTGCAGATAGTGGTTTTGAGCAGCTTAATGTTTATCATAAAAATTTTAAAATATATTATCAACTTATCTTTGGGGTTTCTGAACTTGTTTCGCAGTCTTGAAACCCTTCCTTAGTTCCACTGGGAACTGCAATGGAATGAAGGACCATATATGTTATAAATTAGGTATATATATTTCCTTATAAAAGGGCTATTGCCATTTTAAGAAATTTTCTATCCCCCTTCTTTCATTCTATTTGATAAAATAGTGGAGTAAATGGCTTTGTTTGCCTGATCACTCTCAAAATTTGCTCCTAAACCTAATCCCTTCTGTTTACAGATACTCTGCTAGCCTCTGCCTCTATCTACCCAAGCATGAAGCATTTGCTGGCCTGTTGGATATGCTGTGGTTTGCTGCTAATCCAACACTACCTTAGTGTAGCTGGAATTTTCCCCATTGAATCTGTAAATCACATTACAGGAGAGAATCTTCAGCACCTCCAGCTACTGCCAACAACAATAGGAACAGCATGTTTTTCCCGGGGGGAGGTGAAAACAAGAAGGAAGCACCAGAGAGCTATCCAAGGGGAAGGGGGATTTAAGTGGCTATTTTAAAAAGCATCATCATAACTGGTAGTTGGTGACAGACTCAGCATTGCAGGGTAGAGACAGATTTTTTTAACCATGCCTTTAAACAAGTGGACAATGACCTGCATTGAGCACTGAGCAAGGAGGGATACAGGAAACTTAGGAATGAAGAAGATCTGCAGAAATATAGAGACCTAGCAGAAAGAAACATGCATGGCATTACTTTAATACCTCCTTTAAAAATAAAGCCAGGTTTTAGCATTCAGAATTTTCCATTGCCATCAGCACTGAGGTGAAAGACAGAAGAAGCACTGTATTAATAGCTCTGTTCTCAAATATTTCACTTTAGTCACAAAAAAACATTCACCACCACCTGGATTGTGAGTGAAATTTATTAGCTAACAGGGGTTTGATAGAAAAAGACTTAAAGCTTAGAGAGATCCTGCAAAATCCATTCCTTGGAGTGCAGAGCAATCTGTTTATTTTATAGAGCACATCTAACAGGAGAGGATGGGACATCTTTAGGAGGCACAACGCTAATCCCAGGAGAGAGCTGACTCCTGCCAAACAGAGACTTCTATTTGCTTTGTGTTTAACGAAAGCAAGACTGATTTCAGAAACAGTTCTTCCAGGCTCATAGCCCTAGACCAAATCAGAGTATGCATGTATCAATATGTTTCTGCTTGGCTCTATATCATGTCAGAACATTCTTTATATAGAGCACAACCACCAAAACTAACTTACGTCTTCCAAGTCATCTTCCAAAAGTACGAATTTCTTTAAAACAACTCCCGTGAAGTGAATCTCAATACAAAAGCCTTGACTTGTTTAAGCCAGGAATGTTTATGGGTTAATTCTCCTATCAGGTAGGCTAAATTCAGAATTGTGCAGGGCCTTAGTTCATTCCCGCTCCTCCAGTGTTCCCAATAAACTGGGAAAAGAAAAAACAGGAGTAACTGTACCCTCTGCATACAGATCTATCCCACGTAAATAAAACAAGAACATGTGCAGTTTCAAAGAGGAGTGGTACTTGCTCTTCTTGCGTTATGGATATAGGTAAACCAAGGGGCAGAAAGGTCAGCTGCAGAGTTCAAAAAGTTCAGCTGAGAGTGCAGCTGCAGAGCAGCCTGGCACCGAAAACCTTCACTAGATTTCTGCAGAATGTAGCACCTCTGTAAATCTGCAGTCCATGAGCTATGGCAGCAGGTAGAGCTGCTGCATTTACTCTGCAAGGACCTTCTTTAGATTCACCTTCCCTTAAAGTCACTGTCCCCCTCTTCACATTGAAGGGAGAGCTGATGCTGAATGAGGCTCTGCTTAAGGCATGTGCCAGATCTTTTACCTTTTGTGCCCACATCCCTTTTACTGCTCCTTCCTGCTGCTTCTCCATGGCAGATGATGCCCAAAAGGGATTTTTTCCATGGGCTAGAACAGAGGGCCAAAGAGCTCTGCTGAGAATGCAGCAGGGAAAAGCAGAGGGATCCTATTAATGCTGCAGGGTGATCTAAGGTGAAGGCTTGTGCTGAATGCCAAGCTCAAGAAAAGCTGTCAAGTGGGCTAGAAGGAAAGACAACCCCAAGTGTTTTTGCAACACAGGTGCAGTTTCTGACACTTCATTATCTTTACATAATGGATCTAGCTAGCAAGAAGCTGCAGCTATAGGGAGGTGTAGTGTGATAGAGAGCAGTATAGTGAACTCCTTTTAGACTATTTTATAAATAAACACTACAATCCTTTGGAAGACGTGACTAAAAGTGCAAGTGCAGACCTTACCACCCTCAGGTAATTCCTGTGATTGAAACTTTCAGACTCAAAATGAATCTAATTAAGGACATTGTGAAGGCACAGAAAGTCAGTATGCACTTATGGCCTCTTTTGCAGATGGTGAGTTGCCAAACAGAATTGAGAATCTTAACTGCAAGAATCGTCAACAAATTCAAACAGGATGGTAAATTAGGGATGGCAAAATTCAGACTGTTACATAACAGCAATTCTACCAGATCTCCTGATTCTTGCATTAGATGCAAAAGGCACTCTCAAGAGAGGACCCAGTGCTTTTTATAAAAAATGCTGGAAAAGAAGAGCCCAGACACATGCCATCCTCAGTGACACAGACAGCACAACTGATGAAAGAGGATACCTTTTCTAGCAGTTGGTTTCATTGTTTGACACTGTTTCCTCTACCACTGTTGAGAGACATCCAAACACATGCTGTTGTCATTTAATAGAGTTGTCACAACAGGCCAGATGTTTGCTTTTTTCCCCCCCTACAAGACTTTTATAGGAGGCAATATGCTTTGATGTGTCTCTTGAAGTTTTCATTTCATTAATCAGCTTTCTTTCAGAATTCTGATGTTTCACAGATATTTTTCTGTGATAAAGGCAAGTCAGTTAAAAAACACCGTTGAAAAAAGATGGGAAAAAATATCGACCACTTAGAAGTTAATTTCTGTCTGATTTAATTTTCGCCAACTGTCTGCATTACTCTCCCAGGAAAATAAGTCTACTCAAGTATAGTAAAATATGCCTATAAATATGTGATAGAGATAAGACAGACAGTTTGTCTGTTTGGCTGCGTAGAATATTGTTTGATGAAAAGGAAGGAAAAGGTACTTGGGAATTACAACTTATTTGCCTTCACTCCATTCAGCTTCTATAATCAAGAAAAAATATAGATAATAACAAGCTTCAATTAGGCAATTACCTCAAGGACCACATGTTGTACTCTAGAATCAAAAAAATAGCAACCAAGTGAATGGTTGAAACATAAAGAAATAATAGAGAGTTGAGGGTTTGTTTTTTTTTTTTTCATAGACTCAGAATTGTCTGGGTTAGAAAAGACCTTAAAAGACCAGCTAGTCCCACCCACAGGCAGGAATGCCTTTCACTAGAGCAGATTGCCCAAAGTCTCACCCAGCCTAGTCTTGAGCACTTCCAGGCATGAAGCATCCACAGCTTCTCTGGGCAACCTGTTTCAGTATCTCACTAACCCCATAGTAAAGAATTCGTTTTTTATGTTCAATCTAACTTTCAGCTTAAAAACATGACCCCTTGTCCTGTCATTAAAGATCCTATTAAAATGTTTGTCCCCATCTTCCTTATAAGCCTCCTTTAAATGGGAAAAGGCCACAGTGAGGGCTCCCTGGAGCCCTCTATTCTCCAGGGTGAACAGACCCTGTCTTTGCAGAAGAGGTGCTCCAGCCTTCTGACCATTTCCTTGGTCTCCACATCCTTTTTATGCTGGGATCCCAAAGCTGGATGCAGCACTCCAGGTGGGGTCTCACCACAGCAGAGCTGAGGGGCAGAATCCCCTCCCTCACCTGCTGGCCACGCTGCTTTGGATGAAGCCCAGGATAGAATTGGCTTTCTGGGCTGGGAGTGCACATTGCCAGTTCATGTCCAGTTTTTTATCCACCAGTACCCCCACTTCCTTCTCAGGGCTCTGCTCTCAATTCATTTATCTCACATCTCACAGTATCTGCTGACACTGGGGATTATCTTGACTCAGGTGCAGCATCTTGCACTTGGCCTTGTTAAACTTAGTGAGGTTCACATTGGCGCACATCTCCAGCCTGTGACAGTCCCTCTGGATGGCATCTCCTCCCTCCAGCATAACAACTGCACCATTCAGCTTGGTGTTATCTGCAAATTTGCTGGAGTTACACTCAATCCCACTGTCTATGTTGTTGATTAAGATATTAACTAGTATTGGTTCCAGAACCAGTTTCCACTCTAACAGTTTAAAAATAAGATTTGAAGTTATTCTGATCTTAGACAGTCTCATGCTTAGCAAGACAACAAAGTTCAATCCTCAGCTTACCACTTTTTGTGACACTTTATTAGCTTTACATGCACAGATATCTAACAAGAGACAAGCAAAGAACACTCAAGATAAACACTTTTATTTTTTTATGGTTTAAGAAATAAGTATCCTAAAAAATGCCTAAGGCATTTAAAGCCACTAAAAAGTCAGGTCATTGTGTTGCATTGAGTGCAACTTCTCTTGACTTGCTACAAATGTCCAGCACAGTTCCAGTTCACAAAGCATCACACTACCACACTTGTCCTCATGCTGCAACCCTCTTGATAGAAACAAAAAACAACATAAAACACACCAAACAGTCAGTCTAAAGTCTTTAAGAATGGAAACTAATAATTAGAATGAGCTGCTAATAACATACTGGCCTAGATCCTCACCTGGTGAAAAACTCAGTAGCTCAACTGCTTGATAGATATTTTAAGTGGGTCTCATCATACAGATAATAACATAAACAATTTTAACATAATATAAAGACAATCAAAACCCCAGAGCTTAAAATCACTTGCAATATTAGTGAGAGACTGAGGGAGAGTGACAGCTTGAATTTGTTTCTCATTCATCTACTCATAAAAGGTGACAAGTTGATAGCTGTGGACCAACATCATCATGTGGTCCAGAGCCAACAAAATGTCAATGAAATCTTGCCAATTCCTTAGGTGTAATAAATCATCACAGCTCTATTAGTCAGCCCTCTAACTTCCAGCACCCAAAGATTTGGTTTTATCTACAATGCATGCTCAGACAAGATATAAATCAAAGCAGTGTCAACTTGACCGCAGTTGGGTTTTTTCCCTCTCAGATGTTACTCTGTCTTGGATAGTTAAAAGCAAATCTCACAGAAGTTATCTAATGTGCAGAAGGAGGAAAGCATTTACAGCAGAAATTTCCTATAAACTCAGCAGACCAAGTTTTACTCATTATCCATCATCCCAAAAGCTGTTGTTGGGTAACATCTATGCTGGGCAAATTTCCCCACTTAATAATCCCAACTTGGAATCATCAGTCTTTCTTCCATGAGAATGTGGAAAAGGAAAGATGCATCTCCCCTTCCCTACATCCCCACCCGGAATCTGGATGGCCCCCAGTCACCACAGTCAGCTGGAACCCAGTTACAGAAATCAGCAGTAATTCCACACTCCCTAAGCCATACTCCATCACCCTATACCCCACTTGTCACTGATCCCCACTGCTCCAAGTCGAATGCATTAAATTCCTCAAGAGTCTGAACTTCTGGAGAATAACTGCCAAGTCACTACCCAACACATCAACGGTTTAGGCTTCTCAAGAAGCTTGGTCTAGACTTAAGACTCGTTACTGTTCTTTCTCAAATGCATTAATTATGGAAACTTTACCTGCCCAGGGCTGCTCCAAGCAGAGACTTACCATTCAGTCCCTCAAATCTTTGTAGTAAAAGGCTCAAACTTACGGTAGAGTGCTGAATGGGTATCCAGGCAGGTGTTTCGACTGAGCATTTGTGAGATGGGCATCTGCCATGGCTCTGCTGCAAATAAGTGAAAAGGGCATTATACACAACACAGTACGTGCTGCAATCGCTAGGTGCAATGGACTCCATTCCACAGGGAGCAGCGAGGAGTTTGCTCGTAGTCATCACACCTCACACAGTCATTTTCCACGCTTATGTAGGAAGAATAACCTACAGTTTGCAGGACCAAAAAGGCCTCTTTGAGTTGTCTATTTGTTGAAGTTCTCAGTTATGTGGATGGAAATACATCCACTCTCAACCCCAAGTGCCTTCCCTCCTCAGTGGAGCATTCAGAGAACAGCGGAGTGTTAGTCAGCAGGTAGAGATTGGATTTTTCCCCCATTTCATGACAGGCTGCACTTTTTCCATGATGTCCTCTTTGAACCAGTGATAGATGCAGCCTTAAACACCCATCAGGGCTATTTTCTAGGAAGGGTAAGTATGCCACAAATTTTTAGGGAGTGTTTCTTTTCTGAGCAGAATGCTCTGCTTGCTCCCCAGAGATTGGTCCCTGGAAAACATAAGCAAGTACCCAAGACTCCTGCAGTTCCCTGAAACTTTGCAGAACAAAAAGAATGAGGGGTTAATTTAAATTCTATCGTTCCACATGGCAGTGCAAGATGCAACCATCAGGCCTTCAGGCTGATCTTCCTGTAATTTCCCTTGCATTTGCTGTGATTCAATTACATTTCAGCCAAGGTTTGGAGTCCATCAGAATGAATTGCACAGCAGATTGGGTCAGAGTCCCTGAAGAAAAGTTCAGAATAAATTCTGGTGTCTGCCACCATTACTCTCAGCATTTCACATAAGAGTCAAACTATTATTTAGCTCCCTGAACTGGAGGACTCTTGTAACCAGGTATTTTCCTGAAGCTGAAAGTAGTATGGAAAAAAAGCTTTCTTCTTTGTATTTTCATTTAAGCCTGATATATCAAAAGCAACTACATTACACCTTTCTTTTCCCCATGCTGAGAGTAAAGGAGAGAAACTTCTGCAAACACAAATGATTAGATTTCACACAATTTTCAGTTTTGAGTCTAATTTAAGAAATACTAGTTCTTTGTTCTTTATCTCCAGAAAGTTAACATTTGTAAAGCAGCGCAGTACTACTTTTACAAATTAAAAAATTAAAAAAAAAAAAAGGAAAAAAAAAGGAAATATCAGATTAAGCTTTGTATTCTCCAAAACTTAATACTGGTTATCTTTAACATTTTCAATTAGACAACTTCAAGAAATATTCAGAAAAACAACTAGCAAGAAAGAATCATTGTATGAAAGTTTAGAAAGTCCTGTTTAAAAGGATTTGGAAAAGTCACTGCTATTATGGCACCAGAATCTTGCAGGTGTGTGTTATCTCCTGTAAGGAAGGGATCAATGCAACAGCAAACAGTGTAATCCTATCAAAATAATAAAACTATAAATGAATTTTGATTAAAAAGATGGCATGAAACACTAGTAATTATTTTTTACTTTAACAATTGTACACTTTCATTCCTTATTCCAAGGCAAGTCAAATAATGTGCTTTGGACTGACAACATTTTTCTCATTGAAAAGCCTGATCTTACAAAGGAAAATATGTACAACTTTGTCAGGAAACTCCTCAAAAAGACTTCTCACATTTTAAGAGGATACTTTTGCAAAATAAAAGCTCCAAATCTCATAGCAGGAGGAGCTTATTCTCTTTAAGTACTCTTGTCTTTGAGATTCATACCTAAATTGTCCAAAGGCCTGGAATCCCCTGGCACTTGTGCATATTCAAAGGTCAAAGAGACAGCAGTAGCTGGGAATTGCTCAGAGGCAGCAGTTCTACAGAGTTCCCAATTTTTCAGGGCAAGAGCTGTGCTGGCTGTTCCTCTGGGATGTAGGGTGACCTGCAGTGTTTGGCCTTTCACAGCTGGATATTTGAATTACTGTGCTGGTAACATGACATTGCACTGGTACTGTCTGAGAAATGCATGTAGTTCAAGGGCAAAGACTGAACACTTTTCCTCTAGAGCTTTTTGGGGATTTGGAGTTGGATTTTTTTCTTTTAATTACAGATTATTTCTTATTTGAATGATCACTTCCTTTTGTCTCCTGTAAAACCCAATGATTTTCATACCTTTCATATCTCAGACCCCCACATAGTTGAAATAAGTCTTAGATAAAAGGTTGTATATCAGCTGCTGGTAACACTTTCCTTCCTAAATGCTCAGGGGTTTTTTAATAGCCAAAAGCTCTGACATGTCACATCTAGAGAAGCCAATAAAAAAAAAAGCCAAAAATTCAACACTACATAAAGTATTCTGCAGGCATAGGCAATACAAGTAAGCATAGGAATAAATACATTGGCAAACATTGACAGGCTGTAAAAGGAATTAATTCAATTTGATTATTACTGCTAACATTTTCCTCAGCTTAGGAGTTTGGTAAGCTAAAAACCTACAGACCTTGGCCCACCACTACACTGAAAAGGTAAAAAAATCTCAAAAGTGATTAAAATCCACAGTTTAAAATCGTCTTCCTTCAGGCAGCCTTCAAGGGAGGACAGAAGCACCTCTAGTTTGTTTTTCATGTTTGCTAACAGTGGTTTGCAAATATACCTTGCCCTGCTGTTTGGGAAAATATGTTCCAATAAAAGTTTTCTCCATCTTTCATGGAAAGAGAGGAGCTGTTTCTCTCCAGCTCATGAATGACTGATTTCCAGAGTCTTGCTTTGCTCCCTTTCTTTGAGGATACTCGGCCTCCTGCACTAAGCTTGACCCTGGAGACATCTCCAACACAGACACAGCCATCCAGGCAGAGACTTTATCACAGCTTACTGAAATCAAAGCCTTCAAAATACACAATAAGATCTCAGCTTGTGTAATTTTTGTATAAAGAGACCTTGGGACACAGAAGAATAATTTCCTTCTCATTGCTGTATTCAGCATTATTCACAGCTTTTTTTTCTGGGTTGACACTTCAAACACTTGATAAATTGCATAGCAATGATACAGTCAGGAAGCAATGAAGTGATGGCCAAAGTCAGATAGAGATGCAATCCACACATTCAGCTAGAGCCTGTGCAGTTTCTTCTCTGGAGGCCCTGACACATGTAATTCCCAAACCTATAGGTTTATCAAACCTCCAGAAATGCAGACCCCATGGGTAACCAGCAGAGAGAAAGGCACCAATCTCAGGAAACAAAAAACAAGGCTGCAAGCCCTTCACAGTCCATGCACAACACCTGCCTTCCTAGCAAGCAACCCTTAAGCAAGCTTCTTTCCTACATGATTTTCTCAGTCAGGTGTAAAAATAACTGACTGCTACCAGCACTATTTAGGAACATCAGTATAATGCCTTTGGAAATGCATTAACACAATGCAGAGTGGTAGCACATCAGTGCCCACAGCAATATTGCAGAGGGAAATAACTGCACACTGAGTATTGAACTGGAAGGTGAGAGCTTTGTAGCACAACACAAGAGAGGTTTCAGGTGACAGAGATGCAACTGCACCTCAGCTAGTTCTGGGTAAGATTTCAAGGAAGAACTCCTCTTTTGTGTTGAGTGACTTCAGGAGCAAGTAGATATATCTTATTGCCACTTTCTCATAGGCAGAGAGAGATTTTTATATACATAAAATATCAATATCAATACCAAATTTGGATGGCCAAATATTAACACGATTCTGTCTGGAGACATATTTAGAGGCAGATCTTTGCTCTGCAGGAAGATGGAACAAAATCCAGAGAGGATATTTAGGAATATAAAGTTTCAGGGCTCACTGAACTGCAGCACTCTCTAAGATCTGATTTAATATTCTTTCTCAGAGAAGATACTGCTGATGAAAGTCAAAAGAAGTCACAGGTTATATTCCATTTATATCCACTGAAATGGCCAGGAATACAAATACAAGAAATTGTATACAAGTCCTTGAGTGAGGTCTCTAGTAACAAAAGCACTGTCTGAAGTCAATCCCAGTGGAACATTCTCAGCTACTCCTACACATCCTTCTAAATTATCTTCTCTGATGCTCTGGAGAAATGAAAATTGTAGATCTCAAATAGAGACTAAGCAAAATATAATAACATACCAGGCCATAGCCCTGGCCTAATGATTCACTCATAAATAACCATTCCGTTCTCCTTGACTGCACATATCTTCTCATTTTCCAGAAGTCTTGCATCAGGTGAATGGACACAAAGAAATTTGCACAGCAGCATCAAACAGATTAAGACAGAAAAGAAATGCAATTTTATGTTGAGAATAAGAGCCACAAGACAGATCTTTTCTGCTTTTCCAGCTATGTGAAATGCATAAAAATGCAGCTCACCTTGGCACAGGGAAATTGTCTTCCCACCTTCACCCAGGTCCTCCAAATATCAGAAAAAGGACCGGCTAAGGATATAGTTCTGCTATTATTAAGCAGCACTGTTATTAGGCAGCATCAAGCTCTCTTGTTTCCTTTTTCTTGCTCAGTGTCTTCTTCCACATTGCCTCACCTCTGCAGCTCTCCACTGCTGTGCAGTATTGAGCCCCAGCCATATCTGCCTGAGCTGTTAATTGAACATTTTCTGCTCTCAGTTTATAGAGCTCTTCATAGATTTGTGGAAAAAAAAAATTACCCTTCTCTTTTCATAGCTCATAACCACTCTCAATAAAGACATCTCTCTAAAATCATCAAATTATAATCTAATGAAATCTATTGAAAATCTCAGTTGCACTAAACAAGGTCAGTGCTCAGAAGAAATGAAGTGTCACCCAGAAATGGAGATCAAAGTAATTCCCTTCCACTCCTGCTGCTGCCATAGAGACCAAGGGAGGGGGAAGAAGGGAAGAAGAAATTTAAGAGACTTAATTCTTCCTGAAATTTATAATTAACTACAAGGGAAAAGGGACTATTATCACATTTCTAAAGAATAAAGGAGGAAAAAGTTGAGCTTTTGACAAGATATAATTACCCCACATTACATATGCAGTGCACATTAGTTTGTTCTGCGTAATTTTCTTGAAATTCGCCCCCCCCCAAATGATTTAATTTTGCTAGAAAACACAACATGTGTCTCATCAGTTTACATTCATAATGTCTGAAATCTAAACGTTAGACGCTCACAATAATTGTTCCAAAATTTAACACTGGTAAATAAAGATTTGAAATAAATACTTAGATACACTCCCCATCTGTCAAACATCCCTGAGTATGTTCTCCAGCTAAGATAAATGGTAATCAATGAAAAGGATCTTCCTACTCTTCTAAGCCTGTGTAGTTTAGCCAGCAGCCAACCCATAGTCATCAAAGCTGTCCTCAAGTACCACTTTAGAACAGACTTTACTAAATTACATGTAAATTTTATGGATTCAGCGCTATTACACTTTTAGGGTCTGGCAGGAAAACACCACAGTTTGAAGTGCTCATCAGCACCTAATAATGACTATAGAAAAAGATTTTGATTTTTGCTAAATGTGAATCTCTGGGGGGGAAATCATTATGTTTCCTTTGTTTTCAGTTTGTTATAGCCAGGAAATTCAGCACAAGAAAAAAACTTAGCTACCCAGTTTATGACTCCAAACTGCAATGATTCAAAGCCTGGAGTCTTGGGAAGAAAAAACAACAAATGTTGCCCAGATCTATTAACAATATGCAGGCACAAAAATGTGGGGGTTTTTTGTTTGTTTCACATCCAGCTAAATTTAAATCAAATCCTCATGCAGTATAGCTCTCTACAACTCTGTTAGTTTTGGTAAGATTATACTAGTCTGTAACACCTGAGGCACCGGTTAACCTCGGTATCTATATCAGGCTTTATAATTTCCTAATTTTGGGACTGATCTACAGCCTCTCAGACACAGCTTATCTTGCAGGAAGTCCCACAAAACAAACTGAACCTCATTCTCTAAGTATATGCTTTTTTAAATATTTATATTGAGTTTTTTTCAGATTAACACAATCAAACAGGGGAGAAGGGATGGGACAACAGGCCTATGACAAAGTCACCTCAGCATAAATTTATATTCTAACTTTTAGCTATTTGCATTATTATCAGGGTGAAATAATCAATAATTTAACCGAACTTTCTAGTGGATTCATCTGCAAAGTGGGACCAGCAGCTAGCACACAATATGTGGACCTGCTCCTCACCTCCAGCAGATGACCTGATCTCATGGACCATTCTGCCCTTCTCAGAGCATCTTAGAACTGCTTCTGCTGCCACTCTAAATCAGAGAGGCTGGAACAGCAAGGTCACCCCAGTGGTGCCATCTCCACATTTATCCATTCTTCAGCCATGTTCTAAAAACACCCTCCAGATCAACTGAATTGGTTTTGGGGGCCAGTTTTGTAGGCTAAATGTTGAATGATGTTTTCCTTCTCACTTGGAAGTTCCACAGTATCCTACTGGGATACAAGACCTGCTCCTACATTTCCCTAAAACTCCATACTATCAACAGGGATTTACAATGATAGACATGATGTAGTTTCAAAGTGAACTAGCCAGACAAATTTTATAGCTCTTCTTTGCTTTACTCTTAACTTCATGCTACAAAGGGGGGTGATGAGTGTGTGGAGGGGGAGAGACCTACAGAAAAGTCATAGCACACCCAGGGTATAAGCCAGATGTTTGTCCTGTGCCTGACCACTCTAACTTCTCATTTTCCATGACCATCATGCATATTTTGAGTTCTGATCACACATCTGTTCCAAATTCTGCCTAAAGTGCGTACAGTGGTGTCCCCTGTTCCATACATATGGCAGGATGAGCAGAAGAAAATAGGATAGACAGATGTTGCTGGCTCCTGGCAACCCTGTCATTCAAAATTGTACACATGCAACTTCAGCGTGGGTTAACAACATAAACAAGCTTATTGCTTTTCTTCCCAGCACCAATACAGAATAGGGGGGGGTTCCTTCTGTTTCACTTCAATTGTTTTAAATGTGTGAATTAAATTCTTAGAGAAGGTGCCGGATGGGCAGCCATGAAAGGAGATTGTTAATTTTTCAAATTAGACTAATACAGAATTTGTAAAAAAGCTACAAAAATAAAAACAATGTGCCGAACTTCTTCACTAATGGAATGAACCGAGCCTTTCATTATTGGAAAAAAAAAACACCACCAATTTTTCTTCCACTTTTCCAGCCATGTGAGCAATCACATTTTCAATTAATTGCTCCACAGAGGTCAGTGACAATCGAATTAAATGTAAGACCTGTCTAGTGAGTCATCTGGTGTAAATCTCTACTTAATTGGAAGCTAACAACAAGAAACTCTAAAAAGAAGTAAATGTTGCAGAATTTTTAATATTTTGATGACAGGAATTTATTTTTGTAGCTAAAAAAGCAAGTTCAAGCTGAGTGTTCTCCCTGGTTCTGAAGGCAAATTCTCTGTTTTACAAACTGAAAGACACAGTTCTGGGACACAGGAATCCTACTGCTGCCAGTGCTCAGTGCTGAGAACTTAGGAGTCAGGCAGAAATGGTAAGTGGTGTAATATCCTTCAATAAATTTGGAGTATTTAAGTAGTACCTCTTCTTTTTGTATATCTTCTCAAAACACAGAAGCATTCAGATGTTCAAATCTGAGATCTTAAGCAAACCTCAAAACACAAGTCCCAAACAAAACAAGTGGCAACCAACACTGATAATTCTTAGGGATATTACTGATGTTAAGGATACTAAACCACTAGTCTAGACTGCCCAGGAAGTTGTAAAATCTCTCTCCTGAGAGAAGGTCTTTAGCTAGCCCTGCCACTGGCCTTCTGGGTTTTAAGCCCACAGAGTTGCCACCTCTGAGCTCTCCTTTCTAGCAACTAGGGCCAGAAAGCTTTAGGGGCTTTTTCCCAGTGGAAGCTATGCATCTTTTCTATGCCACCTAACACCCAGAACTGGGGGGTTCCGAGGGAGCAGCCCCTATTACAGGGAGGAACATGTAATGTTCTTTTTCACTAGTGGCAGTTCCTGTTGTATTCATGAGTCTGTACAAGGCAGAAGGATGGAAGGAGAGCTGGTACTTAGGCGGAGAGGACAGCATGTTTCTTTTGACTGTTGGGAGGCACAGTGGGAATGTTCTTTCCTTTCAAAAACCCCTGGTGCTCCCACTGGGATGGAGGCTCAACCTAAGCTGTAATTTATACCAAATTCGTTCTAATGATAAAATAATGCCACCAATTAATGTGCTTTATGTGACAGTAAAGGAAAGACGCTATGCTGGGAACACGATGAATTAAAATAAATCCAGGACAACCATAAGAAGCTGTCGTTGGCTGATTCAGCATTTCTGTACTCCTGTATTCAGAAATGCATGGAAAAATGAAGGAAATAAAAAGAAGTGGAAGAATTTGTACAAATTAATTTCTTATCTATCTTAAACATACTTTACACTTATTCTTTGGCTAAAAAAATCAGTTGGATTTAAGATTTGGCAAGGTATATCAGAAATTAATTTTATTAGATGCCATCTTTTACCACGCAGAGTTCAAAGCAGGATCTGTAGATCCATTGAACATAACCTACAAGGGCACATTCACTCCACCAGAACATTTATGTAATTTTCTATAATGTGAAAACACAAAAAAATCCAGACTAAATTTAATGATTAAGTATTTAAAATGTCAATTCTTTGAACAGTGTTCATCTTTTGCAGTTGAAAAAGTATTTGTCTTTTACTTCCTTTTTATTACTTAAGATCTGAAGAATAAACTTGATGTATTTACTCCCTCTGACATCAAGGTGCACTTTTTCAAGACAAAGAATGGCGATTATCTGCATAAATCAGACAAATGGCTGTTCAAATATGGACAATTAACAGATCTGAGGTCAAAAAATGACCACACTGTTACTTTGTAGAATTCATGCTTATGAAAATTATTTCTTTAAAAAATAACAATTCTTCTTTTAAAAGTCTGCTCTTATTATACCAGTGAAAATTGGCAAAAAACAGGTAAAAAAATTTGTGCTTTAAGCACAGGAGAGTTCTTCAATGAAAATAGAGCCAGTAAAATCAGATTATGGACCAATACAACACTAGTCCAGCTATTTAAATATTGCACAAAGCAAGATGAGCAAATCACTAACTTCTTTGGTTTCAAGCCGTTGCAATATGAAAGTGTTCTGAAACTGGACTTTTGCAATTATGCAGCTCAATTACATATGATATTATTTTGTTCCCACATGCCTGCAAATAGAAAGCCATGTACAATTCACATTGTATCTCATTACAGCACCAACGTTGGCAGCAAAGACTGAATATCTGGAGTTGAATATTTGAGGCTCACTCACATGCTTGACTTTCAGATCATTTCAGACACTCAGCGTTGCATTCAAGAGACAGAAAAGCTGAAAGGAAAAACGTGTGTAGATGGAGTTGGGAGCCCTGCTCAAGGCAGCAGCAGTAGTGAGCCAGCACTGAATCCATGTTTGTTATTTCCCAGAAGGTCCTGGGAAAATATTTAGTGGAAAACTTTCAGCACCAATATAAAAAATAAATAAGTCATGTCTCTTGGCACATTAAAAAAAACCGTACTGGGACACGTTCTTTTCCAATTATACCATCTTAAAACTTGACCTTAGTCCCCTGTCCCCAATCCAATTTCTACACTCCTCCATCCCAAACTCTCTAGGCCAAGCATGGATGCAATTTCAGGTCCCCGCTGCATGACAAGACACCCAGAAGTTGGGCTAATCACTGTTCTTCAACCTTTTGAACTGGAAAGCAACACTTGGGCATGTAAAAACTGGATGTTTAGTGTGATCCTGCACCTCAGCTTTATTCAGCAGTGCTCCACTGCTGAGTGTTTTTGAATGGTATTGCACCAACAGGTACCCACAGGTGCCCCTGCTCTACTCCAGGGCTGATTGAGGATATAGTCTCAGATTCAGCACAGATTGTGGGAGCCAGGAGGACCTGGAAAGAACAGGATGTTAATGAGGCCACAGCCTCCTCCAATTTATCCTCCTTCTGTGGCCTCATTCACCTCTTGTTCTCCTCCCATATGGGTTTCTCCACCAGCAAGATGGGAATGACAGCTGGCATCCGTTTCCATGGCTCTACTGTGCTCTCTGCAGTGGCCACCCACCACCCCTCTCTGCTGCCCATGGGTGCCCAGGGTGTATCTTTCTGCCCTTCTCTGTGTTACAGATGGGTGTCCCCATTCTGCATAGCTGTGACGCAAAAAATGACAGCAGTGGTGACAGCAGTGCTAACCCCTGCTTTGCCTTATCGTTTGTGCAGCCTTCAGGTGCTCTGGCCACCCCAGGCATTTCACAAGTCCTGTGGAAATGATGAAATCCATCAGAAGTAAGGCAGAACAGGGAGCACAGTGCTGGAGTTTTGAACCCCAAAGCTGGAGGTGCCCTGCTAAGTGCTCCTTACAAACCCCACCACGTGCAAAGGCAGCTGCAAACACGCGCTGAGCTGCCTGCCCTGTGGCAACACAAAGGGAATTCCCTTGTCATCACCCCACCACTTAATGTGAAGTTAGTTTAGTAAGTTTGAGGATATCTCAAGGAATCATTCAGCTTATCCCTACACTGGATCTTCAGGTTGGGAAGTGTCCCTAGCCCCGGTCCTTAGCCTGATGCCGCTGTTGTGGAAAAGAAATTGTCTACATTTGCGTTTGGAAGAAATTATTTAAAAACACTGTTTCCAAACAGTCCAGCTAGATCTAAAATCAGTATAAAAGTGCTGAATTGGGACCTAGGCATTTTTATTTTTCAGGCCTAGAGAGCCAAAGTAATCTATATTTTTCCCCCCAAAAAAGCCACAATAAGCCACAAGAAACTTGCATCTCTCCAATCAGAAACACCATGACTATCTAAACTACATCTGATTGGCCTTCTTAAAATCCTAGGACCCATATAATGCCCCTTTCTTTATTATTCTTTAGTTTACAGAATAAACTGATAAGCTGAGAAAATATGTGCAGTATACCATGTATTCTGAAAGTGCTCTAGTTGCTAGAGTTATTAATAGACACAAGCATAGGCTAAGATAAAATATGAAATCCTTTTCATTTTGCTAGTAAAAAATAAGTAAAAACATATCATTTAGGAAGTCATATAGAAACAAACTGCATAATCTACAGATAAAGAGAACAAAATGCTCATGGAAGCAAAGCTTATTCATCACTTTATCTTGCAACGTGACACAGTACATGCTCAATCTATTTAATTACAGGAACAGAAAAATAGCAGAGAAATATGTACAGAGAACAGCAATGTTTCCAGTCCTACCTTGGTCGTGACAATGCACAGACAATCCATTCTGTAAATCTCCACAGGAGTGTATGTAAATCATAAAAATAAATCAGCAAGGGTGAGGAAAGGCTTTTGAATAGCATGAACAGAACCGGAGGCTTGAATCTGCACAGCCGGCTTTTCCAAGTGGGGCCCTCATAAGAAACTCGAGTCCTCCTCCACAATGCTAAAGGCAGTCATGATGCTCACAGGGATCAGTAAACCCACTAGGAATCGTCTCAAGCAAAACTTCCAGGTGGCTTATCAGGCTTGATTGCTGCATTGTGCAATCTGAGATCAAAATATGCTGTTGAATGGTATGCAGCCCTCTAAACGGGAAGATGAGAACCACAACAAGCACAAAAGAGCAAAAGCATCACATTTCAGTCCTAGCTCTGGTTTCACAATTCTGATCTGCCGTTTCAGTATACCCATAAGATTTCCCTTGCCAAGTCTCTCTCTCTCTCAATCTCTCTCCCTCCCGCTCTCTCCTTCCCTGCCTTTTTTTTCCTCCCCCCTTTCACTCTCTCTCTCCCTCCTCTTCCCTACTAACTCAGAGCAAGCACAAAACACACAACTATCGGGCCCATCTATCACAGCCCTGTCACTTCTCTGCCAAAACAACTGCTTTGGGTTGTAAGGGGTTTTATTAAGCATGATTCCTACAAACACACATTGCTGGAAGTGCATGATTGAAACATGAAGGTGTGTGTGAGAACTCGTGCGTCACAGCTACAATTGCTCAGAATTACTGGGTCAGATTCGGATTTGGGAAGTGAATATAAATAACAGCTGGATAAGGCGAACTTCAGCTATAGCAGAAAATAATCAGTCAGGGGAAAGAACCAGGATTTGCATATTTACACATGCACATGGATCTGTCAAGCACAACAGTGATATAATTATAGTTTACCACCCGTGGAAAAAAACCCTACATTATATACATTATTCAAAGCTTTGTAGGGGAACCTTTTTTTTCCCCTACCTGTGAAAAATACATCAAACTTTTAATTAAAAGAAAGCACCTTTAACAACAGAGCTTAAACACTCCTTAAATTCTCTCCCAAACTTTTCTTCCATCACTGACAGATTCACAGACTTTATCTATTTATCTCACTTTCTCTACGTTTTGCTTGGAGTTTCACAGACTGTTTAAGCCCCCACAGCCCTACCTTTCTTGCAGTGATGCTGGTGCAGAGCTTGCCTTTCAGGTGCTTTACATGAATCATTCTGAGTTAGAAAGCTTGCTGTCAGCTCTTACAAGCTTCCCTCTCTTCCAGATAGGAAGACAGAGAGAGAAGAAAGAGGGAGGGAGAAAAAAAAGAGACTCAGAAGGGCAAAGATATGTAAAATGAAAGCTCTGGCCAAAGAGAGGGGAAAATCAATGCTCCTATTCACTGGAAAAAAAAAAATACAGCCAACTGGACTGTTGACAGCAACAAGAGGAAATGTCTAGACACCCATACATTACAATTCACCTTTTCAACACACCGGACAGTACAATCTCTCCTGGGTGCTTTGCTGAGGATCTCTCATTCTCACTCAGAGCTAAAATATGCTTTTAATAAAATAAGCCTTTCCAAGAAAATAAAAGATTATTTAAGAGTTATCTCTCTTCCATAAATTACTCAGGTTATAACCCTAATATTCCTGTGATTGTTGGAGCAGTGAGACGCTCAGTAAATGACACACATTATTTTGCCAAAATGAGGTCACTGCTACCAAAGTTACAAAACCCATAGTGAATCAGATATGTGGTCAGAGAGCAATCAACCCTCCCCCAACTATTAAAGTCTTGGTGGATACAACATCTTAAAGAGAAAGTCTCCAGAGCACTTAGAGCTGTGTCTTAGGCTTTAACTCACTCTGAGCAAACACATGTGCACAAAACAAACTTGATTTGCATTTACAGGCTGTGCTAGATCATGCAGGTTTTCTCCCTACGGAGGTTTAGTCCAGTAGCCAGTCAGACAAGTTTATTAAACTATAGATTACATGAAACAGGGAACTTCCAAACATCCTTGAAGTAAGACCAAATTAAATATCTCCTTAAGAGGAAATTAACCCATTAATATGGTGTAATGTAAGGCACCCTTGTGCTCTAAGCATTATTGGGTAAAAGGGAATTCAGTCAGCTCTAAAATCAGCAGATACTTTAACACTTGGGTGTAAAGCACCCAATCGTTTGTTCTGTTCTAATTGATAGATTCAAGCTGATCTAGTAAGGTGTGAACTATTTCATACATATAATTACCTAATGACTTGGCTGTTAAATTTCATCTCAGACTTGAAACTGGCATATAGAGATGTGTTTGAAATTGGTCTCTAAGTTCATGATCCAATGCTTCTACTTGCAACTCCACTCTTGTGAGATGATCCCAGTGAATTCATGATCCTATTTAAAGTTTATGTGAAAAACAGAGGCTTTCAACCCTTTGAGGATGCTTCATGAACGTGACTCACCCAGCTCCCTCAGTGTACCAAAAAGCTTCCTCCTGCACTCCTCCAATTTTTTACTGCCACCTCCTTCCATTGAATATGACAAAGAGCATTTAACAGGGCAGGATTTGCACATGTGCTCCTCAGGCTTAATACATAATTGAGAAGTCTGCTCCCCAAAATACTGCCACCTACTTTTTATCCCCATAATCTCCCATACCCAAGACAGAAGGAAGACATGCTTTTGCGGATGCAGACCCCAGCTTCAAAGTTCCACAGAGGCTGATTTTTGTTGCCAGGGCTCCCAGTCACAGCTTCTAACACACAATGACTGGCAACAGATGACTGTCAATGGGTCTCCAGTGTTTCTTCAAAGATACAGTCCCTCATTTCCATTAACAAGCCACCCCAAACCCCAAAAAGAGGCTGAGCTGCTTGATTTTGTTTCTCCAACTAGATACTTTTTCCATTCATTTTTTCTACCCAAGAATAAGATTTTCATAGCCTTAGCATTGCTTTACCCTTCATTAGCAACACCTCCTTCTCCTTTAATTTCTGGAGGTCATATCACTGCTTAATTCTATTTTTACCTCTATTCTTTCAGCTGCCTTATTATATGTACATATGATCCTAAATGAAATCTACTGTAGAAAGGCTTGACCCAAAAACTAAAAAAAAATTGAGGAGCAGCCATCTGGGGTGAAAAGACAGGGTTTATAGTTGCTCATAGTCAACTTAGATGGTAAAAAATAACCTCTGTGATGAGCTCTGACTCTTGGAAAGCCTTAATACAAGAAGAATAACTATTTCCCACTGTGGCACCAGTGGTTCTGTGGATCACCGTGTGAAAACCATCTGCACAGCTGAGTGCTTCCTTCTCCTCTAATTTTACCAAGGTATCTGTTTTTAAGTCATACAAAAACCAACAGTAACAGATGAGTGGGTGAAATGGGATGGTCTTTTGGTGCAGTCTACACTGGACAATTTAATGCTCCTTTCTGGCATTAAAGTCTTCATTGTATCCAGGTACTTCCACTTGGATAACCAAATCAGAGGGTTTAATTAGGCCACTATATTTAGAACGAGAGCCTGCAACATCCCGCTGCATTCAGTATTTGTACAAGCAAGCTTCAGTAAAAGCTAAAGTTTTCATTAGTAAAAGCTAATGTTTTCATTAGAAAACATTCCAATTTTTTAAAATCTTTCATTATGCACCTTCTTAAACACTTCTTAAATTGTTTTGAAATGTAAATACTATAAAGCAAAAACTGTAAAGAAAAATAGATTGCAAAAAAAAATTTAAAAGCATAACTGATTTATTTTCTTTTATTCAAAGAGTAGAGATTATGAAAAACAAGAGCACTCTATCTCCAAGTCTTGGAGTAGACACAAGGAAAGGAGGTGTCTAACAAGACTGTTAACATTGCATCAGTAATGTCAGCATCTTTAAAAATTTAGCCAATGACTACTTAGAGCTCTATGCACCTACACAGAGATCACATGAACACACACATGCCTTACAAATATAGACAAAGATTCACTTACTCCTAATGTATCTTAAATTGTGTGCTGTGGAGTACTTGTTGATGGTATTACATTCCCAGGTTATATTATCTTTCTTCTTTTTAGGTTGATATTGCATCCAAACAAGCTACAAAAAAATACTTCACTGATTACGTCTGCCAAAAAGGGCAATTGATGTAGTTGGCAAATTATGTCTTTACAGCCAGAGCTCACTTGTACCACTTGAACCCAGTTTGTGTGGATCCCAACTGGTTACTCAGTAGGTTAACACCAGGATTCAAGTGATCTGAGTAAGTATATGCTACAAGGGAAAATCTCATGAGACAGCTTCTTTATGAAGGCTGCTTTGTGGTACACGAAGAAAAAAAAAAAAGGAGCAGAGAGAAACTACTAATCTTGTAGATCCTGGATATGTAGTTAAAAGATGTATTACAGATGAAATGATGAAATGTCAGAATAAATCCTTCTTCATCCAGAAAGAGAAGTTAATACAAATTTCAGAAAGCACATTCTGTATACTTTAGTCACTCAGAATTTTAATGTAGTTCCCAGGCTGAATCAGAAGCCCAGGAGTCCTGGTGTTAATTTAAAGATCACCAAATTAGCAATTCTTCCCCTCCTAACTGCAGCAGCAACTCTGCAACTGGCCTGAGGCCCAGGAGAGTCTCAGACAGAAGCTATAACACGAATCATTCCCTTCACCAGTGCATGGCAAATTTCAGTGCTATTTAGCACAATCAGTGTTGGAGTCCTGACCAATTTCTCCAGCTGGTAGCTTTTCCAATGAGAAGAAATAGATAATTTCATTTTGCCTCTGAAAGCCCTGAAGTTACATGATAAAAAGGTCACAAGGAGAAGGGAAAGGTGGACAGGCAGCTCCACTCCCTCACCACAAGGTCTGTGCACTCAGGTGGCCACCGTGGCCTCGGGCTCAATAGCCACAGAAAAAAGGTTTCTGCTTCACAGCTGTGTAGGGGATTCCCTCTCTTCTTACCCCAAGTAGACTCCCACCTTACCACCCCTTTATGGAGTACATGGGAACTTGCAGCACTTCAGCCAAGCAACTGCCCTGGAAGAAATATCAAAAAAGCAAAAAGCTACTTCTGAGCCAGTGCAACCTCGCCAGCAGTCTCATTGCCACATGCTCACCAGTTTGGGGTCCCATGAGAAGGCAGTATGGCAGGCTGGGAACACAACATGACCTGTAGGATTGTAGGACATGCACTTTTGTCATCATGGAGTGTGGGGCAGAGGTCCTTGACCCATCCTACAGCTCTGAAGGTCCTTGGACAAGCTAACCTTTCAAAAGCCCCACAACCTTCATTAGTTTAAAACTTATGCCTAATGTTTTTTTCCTATCTATTACTTCCTGTACAAATCCATAATTGTTTTCTTGTTTCACACAAATTCCTTACTCTGAAAGAAATAGAAATGCTTCAGTTACAAATGCTCTGCTGGCTTTATGCAGGCTGGGATGCTCTGCAACAAAATCACATGGTACTCAAGGGTGGTACATCCAGAAATGGTTCTCAAGTCTCAAGATCAATGGTGAATGAAGAGTTAATTTTCCTTCTTGAGCATTCTGCCTGGGAAAGTAAATCTAGCAACCAGTTGATCATCAGACACTGAAATGGTCTGGCACACATGTTCAAACATGTAGCCCCTCTTACATAGCTAGGTGTCACTGTCATAGCAGCCACTAACACTCAAGCACACTCACTTGAAAAAGAAATAAGACAAAATGATGCTTTCAAGTGAACTGACATGCTAAACCACAAGTTCCTGGAAACAAAAACAAAACATCTGCTATCTACTATTCCACAGTACTGAGAACTGAACAAAACCCACTCACAGCTCTGTACGTCTTAGAGTTTGGCAATGGGGCTGCAAATTTTCAGAGTTTCCTCTCAGGTACACTTTGTACATGAACAGCGTGAAAATGTAGTGCGCAGAATTGCTGATGGAGAAACATTCAGTCTGGGGTGTGCAGTGACTAAGTAGGAGGACAGTGCATTGTTCAGCTGGCCATTTGTAACAGAAATGATGTTGTGAAATGGAGATAAGATCAACGACATCCCGTGATTTTCACAACATCCTCGTGGAGACAATGTATTTAGGGCTTATATCAAACTTTGACAATTCCTTGCTTTGGAGAGATAAGATCTTGCATAAACATAAAGATAAATTTCAATCAGTATATATGTTCTTGTATTTCAACTATCAAGTACCACCACGCTACCATATGGTACAGAAGTTTTTCTGATTGGGAAATTGGGAACACAACAATAAAAGAAACTCAGAAAATCATGTTAGAAAATTAGATCTTTAGGTTTTTAAATTTTCATGAAGAGAGAAATTGATCTAGAAATGGAAATAAAGCACATGGAAAAGTTTTAGACAAGAGGAATAATCCCCAAGTTTCTACTGTTGGAAAAACTTTTGCTTAAGTCTACAAGGCACCACAAAAAGCACACCAGCTCAGTTAATGCCTCCTTTCTTTTCATCGTGTTTCCAGCTTGTTTACTTTAAAGGAAAACTTAATAAGTTTGTTTCACTTCAAAAAGCAAAAATACACAATGATGCCAAGGCTAAAAGTCTGCATAATAATACCTAAGCAAGGGAATTGTTCCAGCCAAGCTGTGGACCTATGCAAATAATGGAGATACTATAATGAAACACTTATTACTTCACTGTTGCATGCAGCAAGACAGGGAAGTCTAACACAGCCCCTTACCACAGTCATGAAGTAATCCTATTCAGCAGAGTTTTATGATGGGTATCATTAGGCTGCCCATACAAAAATCATCACTTTTCTGACATTCAAATTCTTCCATACTGACTCCAGACCAAAAAGAAACTACAACACACACTAAGAGACTGACAACACCTGGAATAAAACCTACTAACTGCACAACAACTTGGACTTCAAAAACAGACTGAAATGAAACCACCTTGAGATCAGCAAATCTGTAGAACTATCACCAATATAAACAAGACTTGTCCATAAAAATAAAAATCAAATCCCGCGTCTTCCAGCATAAAATACCCAGGGCTAGCAATATACCACAATAAACTGCAGCCATAGGCCCATCCAAATGTGATAATGGACATGCAGCCATTAAGCAGAAATAAAAATAAATCCAGAAGCTCAAATTCAGTATGTCCTACACACACTTCACCTCCAGCAAAACTCCATTAAACAAGGATTTCATCCTCCATCACAAAAAAAGAGTGAACAATACCTTTGTCTTCATGTCTACCACATAGTTTTCAAAAGCCAGGTTCTCCTTGTGTTCACCATGTTGGCCAGATCCTTCTGATCCATTGGAAGCTGCAGGCTAAAGAGCAGGGTGGAAAAAAAACCATAAATATAGTTGAGATGTGTGCTTTAATTCAATTACATTTAAACAAAGATTAGCATGCACAGACAAAAGGGTAGCCTAAATTCATGTAAGTATCAGGTGGGTTATACAGAAGATTTTCACCTCAATCTTTTTTCATGCAAAATTTTCTGGTTTTAATCCTACAGGCACTCTCATGGAAGTCTGTCAAAGTCTTAATAGGCTAAAACTGCAAGATGATGCTTATCATAATCTCTCTGTGACTTCAGAAAGCATTCAAGGTGCTCTGCAGCTCTCAGCAACAGAACATAAAGATAAGGAAGGAAATCAGCGCCCTGGCAAAAAGACTTGCTGACCATGATGGGGCTCTCATCTGGAGTAGCTGCAGGAATTTATAACCTATCTCCTTACAGCAACAAACAAATTATGCAATTTGTTTTCTTATTTCCAATTCATGACATTCTCCTAAGTGAAACATTTTTTATAAGGTTTCATGCTTGACTAGTAACCATATGTGTAAATCTTTTGAATTCAAATGCATTTTTTTGTTACTTTTCCTTCATTTACACAGGTTTCAATCTTACACAAAACCCTCATAAACACACAGTATTTCTTCAAATAATATCTTTGGCAGAAGACATAGTAAATGGCTATATTTGCTTTTTCAATTTCCCTGCTGGAAATCTAATATATTACTGTAGATTTTACATCAAGACAGTAAATATTACAAATTACATCTCTGTTTACAATGCTCTGCCCTGCAATAATGTGCTTGAAGAGTCAGCCTTTGAATGAACGTGATGACTGCCTCTAACATGGATCTCAAAAGATTTCTGAGCACTCTGCCAGAGCACAAACAGGAAAGCACAAAGGGAGGATTCAAACAGAGCTCAGTGTCTTGTGTCCGTGTGCCCAGCACTGCAAGAACCCTGAGTGATTTAGACCCATCCTGTTTCAGCCTGTGCAGGCATCCTGCAGGAGTGCAGTCAATTTTAACACAACAGGCAAGAAATTGTTAGCATTTTAAGTAGGGCAGCCTTTGCCAGCACAACTTAGAAAACAACAAGCCAGTGCCGCAGAAACAGCCAAATCACACTCGCACGTGCAAATGTTCTCTCCTCTGATCCCAGGTTGTTTATTTAGGGCTCTGTCCAGCAAAAGACTGAGTGCTGGCCCCAGCCCAGCCACTACTTAGACACGTGCTCTTAGCTCCACTGGCACCAAAGGATGAGCCTTGTGCTCCAGTAAAGACTGTGTTTAAAGGTTAGATCAGGCCCAGCAACTCAGCATTACACGGGGCTAAGTACACAGGGCTCCACAAGTCCTCTCTGAGGTTACAGCTTCCCTCACATGGAAAACCACTCATTCCCTTGGCTGGTTTCTAGTCACCAAAGGGTGTTGAATATCTCCTATTTGTAATCTGGAAGGGAGTAAGGGATAGAAAGACAACGAGGCCAAAATTTTCAAGGACAGCAGGAAACTGAACCCAGGTCTTGCCTCAGAGCACACAGAAAATCCAAGCAACTCCCTAAATGATTCTTAAAGGAAGAGAAAATTGGTTTTGCAAGGAGCTAAAGAGCATGCATAAAATTCTCATTTCATCCTTGCTTTCCCTGAATACCTGACATAAATGTTTTTCATTGTTATTATTTACAGGCAACAATATAAACTCTTCAAATCAATACATGATTTATTTGTTTTAATCATCAAGACCTAAAGGACCCGGATCCTAAAGGAGCTCAGCTCCTGCAACTTCTCTAAACAGGTTTGACAAGCTTCAGCAGAAACTTCTATGGTAACATTTATCAAGAGTGAAGCTGCAGAACATGGTAAGAAACTTAGTTTACATTTTGCATGTTTTTTCTCTAATTTTTCACCATTTGTTGGCCCTAGTATTTTGAAAGAACATAAAACAATGTCATAAGATGCTATTAAATGTTTCCATTGTTTTCCTTAGGGAAATGGGTCGCAAATTCATCGTAAAGAGCAGAAAATCAAGGACATTAGGGGAGTTCAAAAAGCTCAAGCAAGAGTAATTGTAATAAATTTGGAACATCTCTCTGTTCCAGTGTATTAAGGTTCAATAATCACTAGCAAAATAATATATGGTTTCCCAACCTAAACAAAGCACATGTTAGAAATCCATCTGAACACTAAGAGATATTTAATTCTGTGTTACAAAATATATGGGACTGTATAATCCAAGAGACAGAAAGAATACTTGCTGTGCATTGTGACAGATTTATTAAAAAGTAACAATCTTGGATTGAGCCTTTTCTTATTCTTGATTACATACAAACCTCCCTTTGGAGGCCAACAAAAAATCTCTTCTGCTTAAAATTATTTGTATACTTCATAGCCAAAAGCTGCCTGCTCATGCAAAGGAAGTGTTTCAGCAACACCTCATTATTCCTGAGCCACTACCAGGAGATGCAGAACTGGCAGCCCCACCATGACACACACAAACGCAGTGGACAGCGTGCACCATGCTCACACATCCTTGCAGGAGGTCCTGGAAATAATGACTTCAAGCTTGAACTACAATTACTGCCAGAACTACAGACTTTTTATCACACCCCTGCATCTAGAGGGCTGGTAGTTGGAGCAACCCTATCTTCTCAGAAGAAAGCATGATCTTACTCTCTCCAAATTGTTCAGAGAAACAGAAGAGATTTCACAAGCAAATGTGCAAGGGCAGATCAAAACTTCACTTGGTAACTTCACTCACACAGTTGGTAACCACGAGCCTTGCAGATCACACCTAAAGCAACCTTCTAATTTTGTGCATAATTAACACTAATCTATTTAGAGTATAATTAACAGATATTATTTAGACCATAATCTCTTCAGCATATCTCTTTCATTGTGCCACCTCACACCATTATTTAAATATTTTTTAATAAAATAGTAACTGCACTACTTACCTTGCTAATTTTGTCTAATTTTAACAGTGCTCATAAAGGTTTTTCTGTGCATATAACACATCCTGCAGGTAGCTTTTTAGGACATGCACAATTGACACAATCAACTGACAACAAAACTCTGACTGATTATTTTTTGCCAAAGGACAAATAATAATAAATAAATAAAAATAATAAATATGAGTTATGAAAAACTAGTCTCCAGTTCCACTTTGAGCAGGCAGCAGGTTCCAGTTCATCTCTGAGCCAGCAATCAGACAGAAGGAGCATCTGCCCTCACAGGCAATTATGGCATATGATGTTTCCATGAGTTTCTATGGGAGGTCCTCCTACAGCAGCCAAGCCATGTAATAATGGTGGATGAATCCCCCAGTCCAGTGAAAGAATTTATAGAATTTTCAGAATTTATACCGGATATATCAATAGAAGGAACTTATAACCATCCCCAATGGTTACCACATGTTTATTTCTTGGGGTGAAGCCCAACATTGAGAATATAAAAAATATTTCAAAAAAAAAAACAGGAAACATACGTGCAAACATTTTTCTGCTCTTCCACATTCTAGGATATTGTTTCCAGGACTTTGAATTTATTTACACACATGGAATATTTCCTAGGGCACATGTGGCTAGAAAAGGCTGATCAGCTTTATAAAGGGCCCAGGAGGGTGGGTGGAAGTGTGAGGAAGTACAGTCCATGAGCCCAAATAAGTGGGGGCTGCCTTAGGGCTCAGAGAGCTAATGCACCTTCCCCTACAGCCACTGCCTTGGAGAACACTCTGCTCTATGCTTTTAGCAAGAGAAATGCAAAACACAGGCTGCCCTGAGATGTTTTGGGGCACTTTGGATAACCAGTTGGTAGCTCTGCTCCAGTCTCATGAGAGCCTGTCAATAGATGCCTGCTTGCCCTAAGTGATTTGCATGAGGGGAGGAAATGAATAAAAAACCCCAGGGATTTGTTAACTTAGATTTCCTGACAGATATCAGTATCCAATCATCCTGGTAACCAAATGCTCCCAGAAACAGATAGTGCAGAGAGATATTGCTTCTATTTAATTAACTTTTCTAGAGCAAGCATATTTGAAAATCATTAGAACATCTAAAAAGCTACATTTCAACATAAAATATGCTGGAATTATCCATTTCACAGGACATTGATGTAAATTAATTCATTCAGCAGCTATGCTGGAGTAGGAAGCAACCTGAGCTGAACTGAGATGCTCAGCAGGACGCTGCTCCCAGCAAAGAACAGAGCACACCTCTGTGCCAGGTACAGCCAACCTGCTCACGCTCTGCTCAAGCAGTGTGCGAACCAGAACTGGACTCGAGTCAAGTTCATCCTTTACAACGTGCCAGCAACAGCACGAACACCTTCTGTGCCTGTGATCTGTCCTCCAAGCTCTGCACCTTTCTGCCATACCTACACAGAGTTTTAGCTCTCCTAAACATGCTGTCAGCATCTCTGGACCACAAAAAAGACACACACAAAAAAAAATCACTAAATAAACAAAAAGAAAGTTTACATCTTGGACAGACAGTGGTAGACAAAGCAACACTGAGGGCTTGATGAGTTTTTTCCTGCAATGCCATGCAGAAAAATAATCCTAGAGACCATAAGATGTGCTTTGCTAGTCCTATTTCTATGCCTCCTATATTTCTTATTATGAGAAGAAATGTCATTCAACCAATTTTTTGACAGGATATGACTTTCATCACTGAAAATTCAGACAATAGCAGAGCAGGCCACGCTGGAAGCTAAAATCAGAAATATAATCCCATAGAAGTCAAGCAGTTTAACTTGCCTCAGCTGGGCCTAAATTTCAATACAGAAATAATATAGCAGAGCTTTCTTTTCTAATCCAGTATTTTTAAGGCCCTATAGAAAGGCATAGTTCCATGTCAAATGATTTAGATGTCAGAAAGGATTTTATTTCCATTTCCATATTAGGGTTTCTTGTTCATTTTTTGATGACATCAAGGTTAGCTCCACATCACATTGCATTAGCTCAGACTTTGCAGCTGTCTTAAGTCAGGGTGATGTTGTAGAGCACTATGAGGTCTCATGGCTAAGCCCTGTAAGGGTGTCCTTCAATCCCTTCTGCACCAGTCTTCCCAATATGACCAGTAAATGAGAACAAGGAAAAATGCACATTTAAATACCGATTCTACTGTACAAATGACATCACAAGTGTCTTAATTTTTTTTAAGTTATTGTATTTGCAAGTGAGCATAAATATCACAATAACATTTAGTTTGCCCTAGGATTTTTATGATTTCACTTTAACTAATATGGATTCAACCTTTCAGAAAATTTTATGACAGCCTTAAAGAGTGTTACAGCTCAGGAACAATTATCTGGCTGTGGACTTGTGTCTCAGAAAGGTCAGGATCTGATTTAATGCTGCTCCACCCTCCTGAGAGCAAATCTTGCTCTCAGTGTGTTTCTGGATGTCAGAATGCCCCTAGTGAACTTTGTGTGACATGGATAGTGAGGGAAATCAGGTCTGACTGTGGGTTTTTTATTAGTCCAGCAGAACTGACTACTCCAGTAACTGATGGCTTGGATGAGAGCTTTTAGATGGGTGGTCAAATCTGTATTGGGAACGAGCAAATGCAATTATCTAGCTGCACTGTGACTCTGACTTTCCAGGCAGGGAATTCAGGCAGGGAGGAGACACCAGCTCATGCAACAGCTTTTCTCCTCCCAGACAGAGTTCAGATGAAGCTGGCTGGAGTCAGTTGGCCCCACAAACTCAAACCTGGTGACTGACCTGAAGACACACACACAGGATTCATTTTGCTGATCCAGACTCTGTCTCCAGCATCACTTGTCATAGAATCATAGAATGATTTTGTTGGAAGGGAACTTGAAAGGTCATCTGTTCCAACTCCCCTGCCATGGGCAGAGACAACTTCCACTAGATCAGCTTCCTCAGAGTCCCATCCAACCTGACCTTGAATGCTTCCAGGGGTGAGTCATCCACCACTCCTCTGAACAACCTGTTCCAGTCTTTCACCACCCTTATTGTAAAGAATACCCACTTATTTCTTATATATAAATCTAAATCTACCTTCCTTTAGTTTAAAACCATTTACCCCTTGTCCTCCCACAACATGCTTCACAAAAAAGTTTGTGCCCATCTCTCCTATAAGCTCCTTTTATGTACTAGAAGGTGCTCTAAGGTCTCCCAGGAGCCTTCTCTTCTCCAGGTTGAAAATTCCAGCTCTCTCAGCCTGACTTCATAGAAGAGATGTTCCAGCCTTATTATCATCTTTGTACCCATCCTCTGGACTCACTCCAACAGTCCACATCTCTCCCACATTGTGATATCAATGCAGTATCCCAGGAGGGGTTTTAGGAGAGAGAAGTAAGGGGGCAGAAAAGAGAAGAGCTCATGCAGAGCTTTATTTTCAAGCTGGGAGACGAATCAAGGCACTCCTTGCCCAGGCAGCAGAGAGTCACTAAGGTCACACAACGGTGGATTCTGCCATATGTGATGATTTGTAGGGCAGGAAGGGAAGGGAGCAGGGCACTGGGCAGCCACCAGAGCCCCTGCAAACACAAGCTTTGAGAGGGCTGTTGCTCAAGTACAGTCTCCCCTGCTGAGACCTGGCACACTGAAGATCGGTGGTTGGCAGGGTCTGATGTGGCAAAGAGAAAAAAAATCACAAAGATGCACTCTGCTTCAAGGATGAAGAGATGAATAATTTACAGTTCAGATGCATGAAAGTGACACTCAAAGAATGAGACTGGACAGACTGGTTAGAGCTTTCAGGCAAAGACACACCCCAGCTGTAGCTCCATGCCAGGCAGACATCTGCCCACAAGAAATGGAGACAATTAACTTATGTACTGCTGATGGGGTATTTTCCAAAGCATTCCTGGTAGCCATGTTTTTAAACTCCATAGGGCAAATTTAGACACCNCCAGGAGCCTTCTCTTCTCCAGGTTGAAAATTCCAGCTCTCTCAGCCTGACTTCATAGAAGAGATGTTCCAGCCTTATTATCATCTTTGTACCCATCCTCTGGACTCACTCCAACAGTCCACATCTCTCCCACATTGTGATATCAATGCAGTATCCCAGGAGGGGTTTTAGGAGAGAGAAGTAAGGGGGCAGAAAAGAGAAGAGCTCATGCAGAGCTTTATTTTCAAGCTGGGAGACGAATCAAGGCACTCCTTGCCCAGGCAGCAGAGAGTCACTAAGGTCACACAACGGTGGATTCTGCCATATGTGATGATTTGTAGGGCAGGAAGGGAAGGGAGCAGGGCACTGGGCAGCCACCAGAGCCCCTGCAAACACAAGCTTTGAGAGGGCTGTTGCTCAAGTACAGTCTCCCCTGCTGAGACCTGGCACACTGAAGATCGGTGGTTGGCAGGGTCTGATGTGGCAAAGAGAAAAAAAATCACAAAGATGCACTCTGCTTCAAGGATGAAGAGATGAATAATTTACAGTTCAGATGCATGAAAGTGACACTCAAAGAATGAGACTGGACAGACTGGTTAGAGCTTTCAGGCAAAGACACACCCCAGCTGTAGCTCCATGCCAGGCAGACATCTGCCCACAAGAAATGGAGACAATTAACTTATGTACTGCTGATGGGGTATTTTCCAAAGCATTCCTGGTAGCCATGTTTTTAAACTCCATAGGGCAAATTTAGACACCTCTGAACATGAGAATGAATGAGATTAAAACATTAAACAAATAAATGCATTTTCCTCTGCTCACTGGGATCTGAGTCAGATCATTCTCCTCATTCCTTTACCTTTCAGCTATCAGCCTGCACTTTGCTGGGCATAAAGAAGATAAAACATGAAGACTAATTTGGGATATTAAAGATCTATTTCTTTCAAATAAAGCAGAAGCTATTACTGAACTCTTATGAAGGCTGGAGGAAAAGGACTAGAAAAATTAAAAGGCTGAACATAATTAATGAATGCTCATTTAGAATTCACTACTATAAAATACCCTGGAAGCAAAACCTACAGCTGAAGAGGGCAGGCTGTATGCAGAAACAAGCTCTGGAAGGAGCTCCATGTGCACTGTATCAAACTGAGAAGGACAGGGAGCTGTGGTTGCTGGGAGATGCCTTCAAGCATGGGCTAATGACACCTGCCACGAGGCCCTGCAAGCAGAAAGGTCACCTGCACCGAGAGTGACGTGCTCAAGCACATGGTTTGATCCCAGTTGTGCCCACCTGCACACATTTAATTGTCTTCACTGGACTCCCTCCACACTTTTGCTCATATTAGTGAAACCACAATCTTGCCGTGAAAACACAAGTAGACCACAGCTGGAAGCAAATGCAAATACTTGGAAACAGAAAAAAAAAGAAAGTAAGTCATTAATTGTAAGGGAAAACATGACTAATGATTTTAAATTAAATAATCTTTGCATGCTATTTTAATTAGCAAGGATAATGTTTATTTTACTTACATAGAAGTTCTGAATACATAAATTCCAACCTACATATTTCAGTTGCCATAACAACTTGATACATTCCTTCTCTTGTGTCATTTTTTATTGCATCAGTGTGGATTTTTTTTTTTAACAACCAGGAAAGAAAAAAAAAATCCAACTGTTTTGGTTGCTAGAATAACACACTATTTTTTAATTGTGCTTTTCACATTTAATTTTTCTTGAAACCAATATAATTTTTCTCCAAAGATGTTCCTAGCACAGTGTGGAAAATTCACTACCAATTTCAGGGCTCAATGTTGGGTCTGTCAAAAATCGCAAGGATATGTACAGCCCTTAAGCTCAACTGCTACTCCAGTAGTCTCCCTTAGGATATATAGCTTGAGGTCAAGTTCTTAACGGAAGACCTACACAGTAAGCATAAGTTCCCAGTTACTGCATTTTCCCCTGAAAACCAGAAATAAATTCAATTAACATCAGACTCTTCAGAAAGGTGCACAATAGATTTGAGGCAGCAAACATAACTGCAGAGATACAAAACAGCTGAGCAAATCCCTGCAGTGCGTTCCAGGCCAGGAGGATCTTACAGAGCAGTTTCCACATTTCATACACACTGGTGTAGCACACTCATTTATCCAGGAGCAGAACTGGTTCCTAAACTCTCAGGGCCTGCAAGGAATTTGATCAAATCTTTTAAAGGTACAATGAAGTGGCACTATGAGGGAAGGAACACAGAATGAGGATGGCCTTTGTCCTTCCCTCTGTGCAGTGTAGCAAAGCCTGCTGTTGCCCACTGACCTTTCCCAACTCTGCACCCTGGAAATGGGCCCTTTCCAATTAAATTGCTATTATCTAACTGCTGATGTTGCATTTCTATCTGGCCCCCTGTAACAATCATAATGAGAAAGACTGTATTAATTACTATCAATCATATTAAGGTGCAAGGTGAGGAACTGCTGGGTAACCATTGTTCCATACAACTGCCACGGACTGACCTCAGATTAGAGATAATAGGGCATTTATGAATGTAAGGTTAGAGTTTTGGATGGAGAAGGACTTAATGAAATGGCTCCTGTGGGCTGCCTTGGCCTCTGGGGACACCTCTTGATTTATTCCTAACTATAATACCTCTGCTTTGGTCAGGAGAGTTAGAGTGGTTGCTTTCAAAGGACTGTATCCCCCTCAGTCATCAGGAGCACAAGAGTCTCTATATGTATTACCACACAACTTTAGGAGAGGATCTAGCCCTTACTGCAGCCTTCCAGTAGGTAGATAGGCCACCAGGCAGCTGGAGAGGGACTTCTGACAAGGGCATGTAGTGATGGGACACGGGGGAACGGCTTTTAACTGAAAGGAAACAGGTCTAGGTTGGGTACTAAGAAGAAACTCTTCACCAAGAGACTGGTGAGGCACTGGAACAAGTTGTCCAGAGAAGCTGCAGATGCTCCATCCGTACAAGTGTTGGAGGCCAGGCTGGATGGGACTTTGTGTAGCCCAGTCTACTGAAAGGTGTCCCTTTCCATAGCAGGGGGTTAGAACTAGAGGATCTTTAAGGTCCCTTCAACCCAAACCCTTCTGTGATTCTAACTCAGAACAGGAGAAACACCCAAGAGTACTATGCACTGCATGGTAACCTTGCAGGAAATATGCTTAAATAAGGAGTCACTCAGATAAAGCAAATTCTGATTTATCTCATGATGTGCTGCAGGTCCATAGCAAATCCAAGAATAGAAACCAATCTCCTGTCTCCTCCGCTGGCCCATACAGATTCTTCCTATTTACACACACCTCCAGAGAAATTACAGAGGAGGGAACTATCCACACTCCACTTAAGATTAAATTTTGTGTCTTTTTTCTTGCCAGAAATAGTGAAATTAAGTCAGTCTATTCAATAGCAGTAATAAAACCAGTTCCATTTTGAGAGCAGGACTGATGTATCATAAAGTGATATTAAGATACCCAAAGGTGTTTTACACTAATACAAGAATATAAAGCCTGCATTAAATAAAAGAAAGAACCTCAAACCATCAACAAAAACACAAAATCAAAACCTTGAAGAATATTGTAATGACTTTTACCTCTCAAGATAGTTTTGCTTGAAGCATCCTAAACCTTGGTATAGAATATTTGTTTCAGTCAGAGCCATAGGGAGGGAAAATAAGCAGTGGCTGTCATTACAGTGGCAAGCTGCCTTGCTAAGTCATGGCTGCAGAGCTCCACAATCATATATACTCATGCTGACATGCAAAAAGACTGCAGCTAAGCAAAACCTTTGGCAAAACATAGTGCCATATATCTTCATCTAGTTTCCCTCCTACAGAGCATTACAAAATACTTCACACTGGCATATATCAAAGGGAAAGGACCCAAAAGGTAAGTTAAGTAGAATGAATCAGGTCATTAAACTGCAGATTAGATCATCACACTCCCTAAATGTTGATAACCAGACAAAGTGAAGTAAAAGGGAAAACAACGTTCCCTAAATATTTTGCAGAAGGCTGCGCTCCATGGATCTGCCAATGCTTGACAATTTCCTTTGTGACAGATGTCATGACCTCAATGCTGGATAAGAATCTTTCATTGCCTAATAATGGGGAGATGGCAGAAACCTGTATTTTGTATGAGGACTCCAAGAACTATTAACACTAGCCATTGACCAAGGCTATTAAAAAATTATGGACTGTACAGGGGTTTGGGCTTCTGTGAGCTTGTAGAAGCACAGAAGTGTAAGGGCTACTAAGACTTAATTAAATAAATTTCACTGCCAGCTGCAGCTGACACTGAGAAAAGGAGCAGATGCTTACGTACACCAGGCAATGCCAAGAGTGGCAGGGAGGAAGTCTCCTAGTCTGTGTAATGCCCCTTCCATGCATACCACCTTGCACATTCCATATGGATCTTGGACCAGGAATCCTTCAGAGGTACCAGCTCAAGCTGACCTGAGGAACAGTGCCCTTGTCACAGCTCACTGACACCGAGGTCCAGGTGACACTATCAAAAGGGAAACCATGGATGAGGCAATCAATCCAGTCTGAAAACTGTCTGACTGCAACAGCTCACACTAAAGCTGTCTGCAACTCTATGCATTTGCAATGTGTCCAGGCAGCTTAGGTAAGACTTTCTCCTTTTGCTGGGATGCATCTGCCATCGAGGAGGCTGGTTTGGGTAGACATGTACATACAAACGTGGAACAATGTCAGATGATAAACTTGAAAATACTTCCCCTGTTCATGAATATTTGCTTGAAACATCCCAAATCACCTTTATGACCATTACTCTACAAGCTCACCTCTCATTAGCAGGGGCTCAAATTCCAATTCTGGTTGTATTCAGAAGTCTCATAACAACTTGGATGTTTGTTAATGCCAACAGAACACAGCTCTGTTCGCTATTCTGTATATTTAGCTGCCTGGTTTCAGCTGGCATAGAGGTAATTTACTTCCTAGAAGCTGTGTTGTGGATTTAGGATGAGAATAAAGTTGATAGGACAGTGATATTTTAAGTGTTGCTAAGCAATGTTTACACTAAGCCAGGGACTTCTCTCACACCAGCCCACCAGCGAGAAGGCTGGAGGAGCACAACAACCTGGGAGGAGACAGCCAGGACAGCAAGCCCCAGCTGATCCAAAGGACATTCCATACCCTATGACATCATGCTCAGTATGTGAGCCAGAGGGAAAGCTGGTCACAGGTCACTGCTCAGGAACTGCATGGTCACTGGTCAGTAGATGGAAGGTGTAACTTGTTTTATATATTCAAAATCTTTATTGTTGTTGCTATTACTGTTTTCCCTTCCATTTCTACTCCATCAAACAGCCTTGTCTAAAATCACAAACTTTACTTTTTTTCCCCCAATTCTTTCCTCCACCCCATTGAGAAGGGGTGAGTGAGGAAGGGGCTGTGTGATGTTTTGCTACCTGACAGGTTAAACCACAACAGCAACCCCCATCTTGACAACCTATTGCATTATTACCACCACCATGTTAATACCACATTTCACTAGCTTATAAATAAAGCTGAAGCTAGGCAAGATCATCTTAACAGGTTTTTGTGCAGTACTTAGTCAAACAGGGGTCACTAGAGGCACTCCTAAAAGAGATGGTAGATTCTAATATTGCACTTTTAAAGGCTGTGGGCATGTAGTTTCTACTACTCAGACAATTACCTGTAACCATCGATGTAATTCCATGGTTTGGAAACATCCCCACATCTATTTTCTTAGCTAAAGTTAACTAAGAATATTCTTTTGAATATCTGTGCCCAACATCCTGATGCCACTTCACACAGGCAACCCAAGCCCTCATTTTCTTTTGGCTGAGGTGCAACAAAACCCTGTGAAGCCAGGCACAAAGACTGATTTTCCAAGATCATTACAACTTGAGCACTCTTTTCTGTTCAGCATTGACCAAGGATGCTAGATCAGTCCTCCCCTCTGTGTGATAACTACCCACAGAACAGAGCACCAGTATAAAGGAGGGGTTTGGTCCCTGTCCAAGGGTAAGATGATCACAAATTGCAAATGATGGTTGCAAATCACAAGCAAAGAGTAATAGATGATTCTAAACCTCAAAAGTAACAGAATTATACAAAGATACCTTTGCACTCACAGTGGACATCAGGCACATTCCCTAGATGGGTAAAAAAACCCAAGGAATCCAATAAATAAATTGATATTGAATTAAGAAGCAGCATTAATAAATACACATATGACTGCAGAAGATGGACTGTTTCAGGCAATAATGTGTTCAGCATCCTGAACAATGCAACATCTAATTACAGGCTTGCTGCTAACCTAGCAAAGATACCGTTGGGTGTGCTGGGAGCATTTTCTGTCCAAAAAAGTACAAGATATCTCAAAAAAAGAGTACTGATTACATAAGTAAAGGCATATGTCTGACATGAATCTTCCTAGTGCTTAGGAAAACACAAAGTTGTCAGTTTTGTTACCTCTGCTTTTCTACAAACTGCCACAACACCAAAAAAATGTGTGAGAGACGACACCAGCTTGGTGTAATGACCTGAAATCTCTCAAGGGATCCTTTCACTCCTTCTTGTGGTAATTTACAAATTCACACAGATGAAACTTGTTTTTGTGGTTCATTAAAACAAAAATAATTTTAAATTTACCATTCCTTCGTTTACACCAGAGTTTCAACAGCCATCTTCTGAGAAAATGGACTTCAAATACACTATGTCTGTTATGGCTGATTCCACTTCTTTTTTCCAGCTTGCACAACAGCTGTTTGACTTGTGTCTTCCCAGAAAGAGACACCATGACTACCTAAATGTGCTGAGCTTATATATATATATATATATATATATATATGTATGTATGTATGTATGTACATACAGTGACAGGGCACAGCACTTCTGAAAACCAGGTAGGCTCTACACTTCTGGAAAGAACTGTAGGTCCTGGGAAAACATCATTTTGGTTTGTCCTTTCTGAGAAGAAATGTTATACAGCTACAGCAATGAACTGAACACCACTATTTGGGCTATAACTGTTGGGCAACAAGACTGCCCTCGTGTCAGAAAAGCACAAGCAGCCAGACGTATCAGCTGAGGTGCAGCCAGAATGTTGAATCCACTCAAAGGCACAGAGATCCATTTGCAGCTTCAATCCTTTTTCCCCACTGGTATTGTCCAGGTCTGCGCAAGCTGATGCAAGTGTGAGATCCAGCTAACCTGACATTTTTTAGACATGAGATATTTGAGCTACATCAAAAATTCCATTTCAGAACTCTTCTGTACAACTAGTTTTCTGGGCTGGGGGGGAAATAGGCACCACACAAAGACATAGGCCAATACCCAGCACAAGATCTGTTTTGGGTTAATACATGAGGGTTCTGCTCTATTACACTGTCCATTTCAGTTCAAGACAAGAGGAATCAGAGAAGCAAGAGCAAACAGTGGGACAATATTGATCAAGAGGAGAAGAATATTGTAGCAGGAATGCTTGCTATGACTGCAACCACCTTGTGTTTTGGGACAAAAAAATCAGTTTTGAAGATGAAATGAGATAGTTGCATAGCTCTCTCTGAAAAGCTTCTGTGCACTGAGGGTGACAACACCAGGAAAGTTTCTCACTGAATATGTCATGAAGAGCTGAAGAAGCAGATGTGGAAGTCAAGAGTTAGTGGGGTACAGGAGTAGACATGCAGAGAGATGACAGACCTTAGGAATAAGACAAAGTGGTAATTGATGTGCAAAGGTGGAAGTTAACAGAGGCTTCCAACAGCAAGGCAAATATGGTTAAGGAAATTAGCTCAGAAAGTGATCTTTATGAAAAGACTGTCCATTTGGATGGGTAAATGGATCAAGATTACATAGGAAAAAAACAAATTATGTAGGAAAAAGACACATTCCTAAAGGCTCTTTTCAAGAAGGAGGAGAGTGACAGCAGGTAAAATTCATTCCTTCATAGTGCACAAAGGTCTAGACAAGTGCTTAATTCACAATCCAGCTAAATATTATATTGGCAAACAAGCAGTGAATTGTCTCATCTCTAAACAAGGGGTAGCTTTCACAATAAGCCATGAGAGATTAAAGTGGTACAAGTGAGGATCAAGGGCAAGCACATGTGTAAAATGTACAAGCTGAAAACGCATCAAGTCTCATGTTTCTACTACTTGTCCAGTATTTGTGACTGTACTTTAAAAAAAAAAACTGTGGAGATAAATTATATTTCCTAGTTAACAGCTTCCCTTTAATCTACCGGGTTGTTGCTTTGGAGACTGTATTTACCATTTGCTAAAACCTGAAAGTATCTGTTCCAGATTATAAAAAAACTAAACAATAGAGGCTGGATATTGATATTTTCTCTTTAATACATCTTTATCTTACTGAGCAAAGATACATTCATTTATCCAAGAAATCACTCCCAGAGCAACCTTTATGTGATCCAGAAGTCTTGGGGTAATATCATTCTTTATTCTCGGGAACTATTTAAGAAACATTTTAATAAAGAAGTATTGGTAGACTGCAGAAATATATAATGGACTCTTAAACCTCTCTATGGTGACCTGTGTCCTTTGCACATGGAGGGCAGTGAATTCTCTTGCTTAGTTGCTCAGATTGGTGAAGAATCAGAGTTAATAACTGTCAGACAAATTGTTCTGAAATATTTTTAGAATTAATCTTAACTGGAGTACATTTGTCCCCGAATATCAATTTTACAGAACTCTTACAGCTTTATAGGACAAAGAAGTATACTTTAGGAGCTGATGTACATGTTTTTGCAGGTAGCTAAAATTTAACTTCTCAGAGTCTTATTAGAAACAATGAATTATATCACACACTGTTGAGAAGAACTGCTAGCTTGTGGAAGAAGCCTCTTGGGATATTCTGATATTTTTAAGTTCATATTTTTTTCAGACTAATCTGGTATTTCCTTGTTGAAACATATCATGGTTTAGGAAAATTATTTTAGAAAAAATACATTAAAGCTGCAAGAGCTTTTTACCAAGTGATATTTTCAAACTAGATCTATCATTTTTGACCTTGATACACAGAAGTGGAATTTACACAATAGTCTGACCTCAATGCTTATCATAATAGAGACTCGCTGCTTAATTAAAAATTTGGCTCATTCTGTATGCTGGTTGATACTCAGGCACATTTTCATTGGGGAAAATTATTGTTTCTGGTCTCTCGCAGCTGTTCTGGCCTGCTCCCAACCCTTTGCAGATGTAATAACAAATCACAGCTCAAAAAACTGCCTAGAGGTTGTTTGATAGGCAGATTATATAAATGTGAAAAAAAATAAACCCAAATAAACCTGTTGTGGAGGATGTAAGTGTTTCATCAATGCTCATGTGGTTTAATTTAATATCAAGATCCCAGACCCATCTCACTAATGTCAGTAGAAAGCAATTATTAAGCTAAACAATCACATCTCCCTGTCAAAAAGCACATATGAAACCAGTCAATCCTCTAAACCCTCATGCAAGGCACACTAAAATGATTGTGATGTTAAACTAAAATCATAGAGTCATAAAATATCTTCAGCTGGAAGGGACCCACAGGGATCATCTCATCCAACTCCTGGCCCTGCACACGGCAGCCCCAAGAGTCACACCACGTTCCTTAAGGTGTTGTCCAAGCACTTCTTGAACTCTGTCAGGCTTGGTGCCTTGGAAGTGACCACTGCCCTGGGGAGCCTGTCCCAGCACCCAGCCACTCTCTGAGTGAAGAACCTTTTCCTAAAATCCAACCTAAACCTCTCCACACACAACCTTAGGCCATTTCCTTGGGTGTTATTGCTGCCCACCAGAGACAAGAGGTCAGTGCTGTTCCTTGTGACGAAGTTGCAGGCTGCAATGAGCTCTCTCCTCAGAAATTGTCTGTTTAGAGAGTGAGACGATATGTATGTTGTGCTACTCACAAGAGCATTTCTGTCCACAGGATGACGCCGTTCTGCATAGATACAACTTGGTTTAAAACAGAAACATTGGCCTGGCCATATTAAAACACATTCAGAAACAACTCTAAAATGACATTTAACAGATGCTCTGGCACTCAAGTTATTGACAAGCCACAGAACAAATAACAAATTTATAAATAGAGACCCAGCATGGATATGCAGTATGGGCAAGGCATTTTGCTGCAGCTAGTAATAAATAAGGGTTTTAATAACACACTGACTTTGCAGTTACCCATTTCTAAACATTAGTCAACCCAGTTGAGAAGAAAAGGAAAGTGTATAAAACAACCTCTTCAAGTAAAGAAAACATTAAGAGTGCATTTAAAAAAATAAAATTACAAAGCCACTGTCTATTAAAAAAAAATAAACCTAACAAATATGGAGCTAAGTTTCAGCATTGTTGCTCAATAATTATCTCATTAGGGTTGTTACAGATCCTTGGGTGCAAAAGGAACATGACTAGCAAAATACACACCAAGATGTCACTTATACTGTACCCCTTAAAAAGACTGCTGCTGTCTTGAAGGAGAACATAGTGCAAATAGAATTACTTGGGAATTGGCTCTGGCACAAAATCAACCCACAGACACAAATTGCATTTGATCAGATAAATGTATACTATAGTGCTAAATCTAGTGAAAAAACAGATGCATAAAACTCAATGTTTTGAACCCTTCTAATGAAACATTATGGTTGATCATACCTAATGACTCCTGCATATTAAGTATAATCACTTAAACAGAATCAAATGTGGCTCCTGGGAGTAAATCAAGCCATACAAATTAAGCTGTACCCGGTTGCAAACAAAGAAAACAAACAAAATTCCAGAGAAGAGACTTGAATTTTCATAGGCATGTGTAGAAGGGGCTGCAGTTCCATGTTTTTTAGACAATTGGTTAGTGTGAAACAGATTAATGGTTTGTTAATTGCTTCTGGCAGAAGATTTTTAAGTAAGGCTTTTACTACTGGAACTTTTAACAAGCCAGCACTTAGAGGACAGAGAAGTAATTACAGTGTTTGTAATAGCTGGGTACAAGGATAGCAGGCATTCCTGAAGCCAACAGATATAGAGATTCATTTTGCATGATGCAATTAAATGTATTTGCAAAAACAGCTTCCAAACATAAGAAATGCATGAAACAACAGGAATTAAGTGATGAACTGGAATCTTTGGGGACCATGTCAAAGCAATGATCCCACACTGTGCTGAAAGAAGATTGTGCATATGAGATCAGGGTGTGATGACCCAACTTGCACAGCAATTGCAAATGATTATCACTCAATATGGCAAAAGTATCTGCACCATATGCCCTATAAGTAAATAGTCTTTTCATGCAATGATACAGGAACAGGCAGACCTTTAGTCACCAGATTTACATCTAAGTGCAACAGCAGTGCTCTTTCCCTTCACCTCAGCTTTCCATGTAGATAAAGGTCAAAACACTGCTGACCAGAAATAAGCAACACTGAAGACCAAATTAAAGATTATAGATGTTAAAGCAAGGGTAAATTTAATGTCTTTTAATGAGTGCATGGAGCTGAGCACAAGCCTGCAGCTTCAAGCAGTGTTTCTACTGTCATACTGAAGAGTAACTCCACTTTTGTTTTACCACATGGATTCCTTCATACAGGTGGTTTTTTTCTTCTCCATTATTGTATTTTCTGAACATCTCTGAATCTCAATTTTATCCATCTACACAATGCTTGAGTGAGAGACATCCTTTAGCTACTGACTGCTTATTGCAATGTAGAGGGTCCTGTTAGGGAAGAAAGCTTTTTCTCAGATTAGTGACAATTTGCTAAGCTGAGGAGCTGGGCTCAGACCTGCATACCCACTCTCAGGCTGCAGGAGCCCACTAATACTGCTGCACAGACAGCAGAGATGGAGAATACCATTCTCCAGACTTATCTGGAACTGGGAAGGGAGAGAACACTTGTTGAAGCAGTGGAAGACCTGAGTTTAAACCACTTTCAGCTCAATCCCTATCTCACATTTTCTAGGGGTGAAAAGAAATCAGTCTTCTTTCTCCAACAGGGACAATTTAAGAGCCATCATTTCAAGAAAATGCTTTCAAGCTGTGAATGCTGGTCTTATAAACCTTGGTCCAAAGAAGTAATGAGGCCCTTTGGCAGAGGTGAAATTACAAACAAATCCTGTCTTCATGATTTCCAGCAGCAGATTGGGCATATCCCCAGTCAGCTGCGGTGAAGACCGTGCTAATGTTTATAAAATAAGGTAAGGCTGAATTTCCCAGCACTGAGCACTTTCTGTGCTTCTAGTTCAAACAAGTTCAGATTAGACTTGCAAAACAGCTAAAGCACCCAGTATAAGGCTTGGTATTTTCTGACTCTTTCCTGCGTATCTGCTCCTGGCCCCCACAAGAAGCCAGGTACCAGGCTACATGGACAGATAACTATTGCTTGGTTTGAGCCAATGCAGATGCTTTTACTGCAACTTACAATGACTCAGCTTAAAAGCATTTGATATCCTCAGAAACTCTGGAGGCATGTTATCTTTGTAGTGTCACATCCACACAGCCACAATCTCTAAGTAGCTACCTGGCATTTGTTAGTTCCCAAAATTAGCTTGTCTGGACCATACCAATCAGCCCAATGTCTAAGCACTGTCAGCATCCACAACCTCCATGTTTCAGGCACACCTTCACAACCTGCTCAGGTAGGTGAGCTCCAGTTACCCTTCCTCCCCTATGTGTCACCAACCCTCCCACTGAATGCAACATCCCCTAAATGCAGTTTGAGAGGAATGAACATACGGCTCCCTGGGACATAGTGGGCATTTGAAGTGGAGTTCTTACTTTTTCTGTTAAATCCTCCCCCTTCCAGATTTAAATATAAGTATGGTGACAATGGGGAGGTGGAAAAGAGTGAAGAGATAACAGGGAGAAGGGCTTTGCATTTATGACTTCTCAACACTGGTGTTTATGCACTTGCTGGGGAGGGAGAGTTCCATCCTTGAGTATACAAAAGAAGACAAAACAGCCTAGACTTTAATACTTGTCAGAGCAGTAAAAGCTATAAACCCTAAGTTATAAAGCCACATGTCAGTACTCTGTCCCAATAAATATTTAATTATTCCACACAAATGGACAACATCCCAACAAGAAAAAACTTAATCCTAAAGTCCTAAAACTTAATCCTAAAACTAAATCATAGTTGCCAGCACCATTTTTAGTGCACTCTTATTGGTTAGAAGAGAAGTACTCTCAGCTCCTCTCTGGTCAAAAAGGGAGCTGTACATGGATTTCCACATCCTCAGAAAACATCCTTACCAAATAGCTTCTTCATAAGGAAAAATGTCCCAGCAACACCTTTACACATGCTATGAGAGACATCTTGCTATGGTCTTATTTACAGAAAAAGAGATCATGATTCTGAACCTTAATCAGGACAAGGTATCCACACCTTGATGAGGCAGATTTTAAGGGAATGACACCTTGCTCCATATTTGGAATTAATTCCTTGTTAGTTTATAGGTGTATTCTGTGCTTTGTGGACTTTAATCCTGAACAACTGTTTCTGCCTATGCAGTTCCCCACACATATACTCCATAACTCATATCTCCATATGGTGAGATACCTCAGACACTAACTCCAAGCTCCCTTTCATGACTTAGTTCTTAAGTTCTCTTCTCAGACTTCACATACAGTCCTTCAGGAAGTACACAGAACAGTAAGAAACTAAAACCTGCTGTTCCCAAATCCTGAGTTAGTATTTCCATTAATACATAAATCTTGCAAAGTAGTCTCCAAAATTTTTTTTTTATATATACACTTGGAGATATAGTGCCTGTGCTGTCAACACTAATTGCCTTTCACAGTGCCTCAAGGATTTTTGTTTTGGAAACTAAAATATTTCATACCTTTAAGTATAGCTCCTTTGAGAAGAGTCTAAGACAACTAAATATTTGCTATCCCAAAAGACAAGATTACAACCTAGCATTTGTTGTTATATGGGCATGTAAAGCATTGAACTCTGGGATCCCTGTCATGAGAAGGATGTGGATCTGTTGGAGAAAGTACAGAAGGGGCCAAGAAGACAATCAGAGGGCTGGAGCACCTCTCCTATGAAAACAGGTTGAGAGAGTTGGGGTTGTGTAGCCTAGAAAAGAGAAGGTTCAAGAGAGATATCATTGAAGACTTTCAGTACCTAAAGGGGGCTACAAGAAATTTGGAGAGGAACTATTTACAAGAACATGTAGTGATACAATGAGGGGTGATGGCTTTACTTTGAGAAAGATTAGGTTTAGATTGAATATTACGAGAAGTTCCTCACGATGAGGATGGTAAAATACTGGAAACCAGGAAAGCTGTGCTAGCCCCATCCCTGAGAGAGTTCAAGGCCAATTTGGAGGTGGCTTTGAGAAACCTGGTCTACCATAACATATCCCCCCTGCCCATGGCAGGGGGAGCTGGCACTAGATGATCTTTAAGGTCCCTTCCAACCCAAACCATTCTGCAATGTGTTTAAGTGCTTTTTGGAACAGGACTGAATAAAACATTATTCACGTCTACTGGTATTTGAACAAAATCCCGTGGGTTCTAATTGCTCTTAGAGAAACTCCAGTTTGTCATCAGGAAAGATCTCCATCAGTCAGCAATAAGTTACCTGCAGAAATAGCTGACTCTCCACTGTGGGAGGTTTTATAAAACAAAATAGGCAAACATGTCAGAAACAGCTCAAATGCAGTTGATCTGCCCCAGGGCAAGAGAATGGACAACAGGGGTGTTTTAGGTCCTGTTAAGAGTTATATTTTAAAGTTCCTACATCATGATGGACATGTTGGACTTCTTCATTTAGTGCCCAGTATGTCACATTCCCCGCTTTCTATCTGAATATATGAAACAAAAAAAAACCTTTGCAAATAGAACCTAATAAACATTCCTAATGAATCTGAACATGGCCCAAAAACTGTTTCATTGATTCTGAAACTATCCACCAACTTAAGCTGATTTTGTCAAGTTGCCTTTACAGGAGGGAAAGCAACATGGATAAATTCAGACAAAAAACCACATTCATATAGGTCCTTCCTTCTTCCTTTTCACTAACACCCACCCACTTGAATTATTTTGGTCTATGATATTTACAGCTCTGCCAGATACATTGACACATATATTTAGTCTCTATACAGGGCGAAATGCACTAATAATGTGATGACAAGTAATACTGCATTTTTCATCTGCAAACATTGAAGTCACTGTTTATTCAAACGACCAACAAAGCTGTTAGTGATGAAGTGAAAAGCAAGGATGTGGTGCTTAGGCCATACCTAAACATTTATCAATTTCATGTGCACTAGGGGATCTTTCAGGATTAAAAACTTAAACAGCACAGAATTTAGCTAGAAGCATGCAAGTTAAAAACAAAAAAGTGTAGGAAAAAAATCCCAAAACAGTAACTACCACTAAAATCCCAATGCTTTCTGTTCATTCCGCTGTTTGGAGGTGTGGGATTCTATGTGGAGGCATTCACACTAAAAATTTGGATGCCACTGGTTCTGACACATACCGTGAGTTCTTATATTCCATTCCACTGACTTCTCCCTTGCTTTTACAAAGGTCACTCAAAATTACCATCTCTGAATCTGGGAGACATTTCTCTTCTCAGGCACTCTCTGAGAATGATGGGAGATTATAGGATGGGTCATGACCCTTTCATATCTGTTTGAAGAGATCAAGATCCAGCCCCAATACGCTGCAAGATCTAGCACCAGTTTGTTAAAAACCACTATGGTAATCACAGATGCAAGGTGGCAAATTTGTACAGTATTGCAAACAGCCTAACACCTTTTCTCTTATGTAAAAACCTACACTTTCAGAAAAGCAAGTACATAAATACAAAGGAGGGTGCACAGGACACCTGTCCTGGACAGTAAAAGCTGCTTTCCTTTTTATCAGCAATTAAGACAGAAAAAGGACCAATTTATATAGAAAAAATTCCATACAGATAGCCAAGGAAGGTTTTGAGTGGAAGGCATGAAAGGAGGATGGCCTTTGGACTGACTGATTATCCTTAGGCTTAGAGTGCTGCATCCAGTTCTGGAGTCCCCAGCACAGCAAGGACATGGACCTGCTGGAGCACATCCAGAAGAGGTCACAAAGATCCTCAGAGGCATGAAGCATCTCTCCTACAAGGAAAACTAAAAGAATTTGGATTGTTCAGTGTGGAGAACAGAAGGCTTGGGAGTGACTTAACTGCAGCCCTCTGGTAGCTGAAAGGAGCCTACAAGAAAGTTGAAGAGAGACTTTTGACAAGGACATGTAGTGATAAGATAAGGGAAAGGCTTTAAACTGAAAGATGGGAGGTTGAGATTAGGTATAAGGAAGAAATTCTTCCCTGTGAGGGGACAGAGGCACTGGTGCAGTGCCCAGAGAAGTTGTGGATGCCCCACCCCTGGAAACATTCAAGGCCAGGTTAGATGGGGCTCTGAGCAACCTGGTCTAAGGGAGGGCATCCCTGCCCACGGGATTAATGAACTTTAAAGTCCCTTCCAATTAAAGCCATTCCATAAGTCTGTGATTCTACAAAAGAAGGGAGGCCTTTTCTTTCCAAATTTGGGACATCTAATTGAGGATGGAAAAGGAAATACAAAACAATCATTTCCCATGAGGAATGGACCATGAATAAGAATTTAAGTGATATATTAGATTATTTGGTTACATTTTCATATGGTAGTTTTTCACAGAAAGCAAAGGGCTATCTTGGATTTGTACAGCAGGTTGTACATCCAGCTTGCACTAATCTGTTCTGACTCAAAACTGCTGATAGTATGCTGGGCTGTCATAAGGAAAAGAACAAAAGCCTTCACTTCCTGTCTCTTTTGCCTGCATTGGACCCTTAAAACACATATGATTTTTTAAAGGTACTAAACATTTTTTTTCCCCCATTATCCTGGTGAAACTTATGGAGAGAGAGCAAACTGAAAATGGCACCCTGGACCCTGACTGCCAGCACCCTGCCTTGGAAAGGAAAAATTCCGGTTTCTATGCCATAGTTTTCTATTGTTTTGCTTTAAATCAGAACTTTTTTTTTTTTTTTTTCATAAAATGAGAAAAGTTTGGAGTTAGCCCTGTATCTATTATTTTCAGCATAGAATTTAGAGTTCAAATTCCCCTGTACAGAACCAGCAGCACACCTTTCAGACAGCAATGAGTTTAAGGAAGATGGGGTTGAGGGTCAAATACTTTGATGAGGCTGGAATAAAGAGAGTCTGTCGACTGTCTTCATCAGATGCTCCAAGAGATAACAGGAATACACTTTGACCATTTGAAAGCATTAAGATTTGTGTTTAAAAGTAAAAAAAAGGTACAGATATTAGCTGTCTGTGCCTTCAAACTGTGATTCAAATGTTAAATCATTCATGGGATATATCCCACATTAGTGTTAACACTCATTTGTTCTGATTTCACTCAAAACCAGAACGCTTGTTCTCATTAATTCTGCAAGCTTCTTTTGCTAATTAATTTTTACAATAAATTTCTTCATTTCTTCAGAGAGTTTTGTTCTAGCCACCTGCAATTCTGATTTATCTTTTTAAAGAATGACATCTAAAATGTCATGTAGAACTACAATTTCTGTCTGAATTTGACATTGTTAAAAAGGAGAAAGCTCTTAAAAATAGTCATGCCTATGGGAAAGTTCTTGCCAACAACTTTTAGAACTTGAAATGCCTTACTTACCATGACAACAATGAAAATATTTGTACATTTCCCTCATCTTTGATTCTGGTCTGGAGATTTGCAGTTTGCAGTCCATGCCCACCTTATTTCTGTTTCACTGTTTAAGAACAGAGCATTGCATTGCTTGCTTCTGTGGGGTTTGTTTTCATCTTTAAAGTACAAATGTGGGTGGAGGCAAGTAGTTTAGATTGCTAATATAGTTAATAATAATCTGGAGGCTGTCAAAAGCAGATTAGAGCTGGGGGTGACAAAGAACGGTTTTGAACACTTCCACTGGCTACAGGAGAAAAGCAAAAGTGTGCAACCTTCTTCTGTGTATCAGTTCCTCATACAGAGACTGTTTTGGTTGATCTCTGTGAACTTGGACTGTGGAGAAGTTCAGCCCAATGTCAGCTGCAGAAATGTGACAAGTCATAGGAAATTTTTTTACATAGGACATAATCACCGGAGTATTAATAACCTCACTGGTTATCAGTAAGTAGAGAAGATATATTCTCTTTTGGGGGGTAATCACAGACACCAAGTATCAGATAAAGTACTCCAAGGATGAGAATGTGAAAGTTTCCTACTTTCCCCTTGACAGATTGCAATTGAAAGGATAAAGAAATCTGTGACACAATAAAGGTCAGTGGGATAACACTGTATGAATATATATCCTCCACACCCTAACCTCATGCCTTAATTAACCCATCCTTTCAATCTTATACACCATTGCATGGCTTTTCTGAGGCTTAAGACATCTCACTCATTACATATATTTTAATTCTTAATATGTTCAATTACCTCCTGTTTCTTCTGCAGATTTTCATGGTCTGGAGCAGATGCTGTCTTCTCCCATTTCTCTGCAACTTGATTTGCTTCTTCTATTTTTTGCTCATAGCTTTTCTGGGAATTTAGCAGCGTCACTTCATAAAACTCTTGAATATCTGTTTGTAAAGAGGAACAAGACATTATTTGCCATATTGGCTTTGACTCCCTGGTGTTTTCCTTTGATACATACTTACACATTATCATCGTGACAATAAACATGTACTACACTTTTAGTAGAAATGGTTTCTAAAGTTGCTATGAGATTCTTGAGTCATATTCTTATTTCAAATAGGTCTTTAGAAAAAAATATAAAAATGTAAAGGAATAACATTATAAGAAGAGAGTCAAAGAACATGTTACAGGCACACCTGAACAATATAGGCAGAACAGACCCTTTTACAGGGAGAAGCCACAGATCGCTTTAACCAATAACCTAGAGATTTGCAAATGTAAAATACCTTAAGAGAAACTTGTTGACACTCATCCAAGGCACTTGAATCACTCCCAGCCCTATCTGCAGGTGTATTTGGCATTTTTTTCAAGTGGGGCACACAACTTGAAGGAAGACTTTGTGGATTCACCACTTCAGGCTGTTGCCATTCAGAAGTGGCCGGGTAATGTATGGTTCCAACCAAGAGGAAGCAACAAGCCAGGTCTTAAAATATCCTGTTCAGATGCTTCTATCACATTTATTTCCATGGGGTATGATCAGATATACAAGATCCAGCAGTGAAAACAATTTTATTGAAACCTGGGCACATAATGACCTAAGGAGAGCGAGTGAAAAAGTGTTCCCTTCCTTGAGCAAGAAGTTCTTAGTCAGTCACACATAAAAGGTGGCACATTGTCTAGTGGAGATAATTGACTTAGCAAAGAAAAAATAAACTTCACAATATTTGATTTAATAACAGTGGACTTTCTCTCGAATAAGAAAGAAAGAGATTGCACAAAAGAAAGAGACTGCACCTACCTGGATGCCCCTTGAGACCTCAAAGGAAAAACTTTTATAGGGTTTGTGTTTGTCCTCACATTCAGTCTCTGGCCAGATATCAGAAGTCTCTCTTCCCTCTCTTTAGGAACAACTAAAGTTGAACAACAAGTACAACTTCCCAACTTATTATGTATTCTATTTTATAGCAGAGGGCCAGTGAAGCCACAACCAACACAGACAAAGACTTCAGGCATCTGCTCTTTATTGTTCCTCCGTACAACCTTCTAAGCTCTTGATGTCACCTGCATTCCACCTGTGTGTCCTCTCCACCTTTCTGTGGTTGGTCAGTGCTCCTCAGCACTCCCTGGCTCATTACCTTTAATACCAATCACCTGTCCCACACAGCTGTAGCCCATCAGGGATGAGGCTCAGCCACAGCCCCACCCCAATTGCCACAAACTGTGCTTACACCACTATTTGTCATGTACAGTGGGGAAAAGAGAATCACAGAACCATTAAGATTTGAAAGTACCTCAAAGATAACCAAGTCCAACCTTCAACTAAATGCCACCATGCCCACTAAACCATATTGTGTAGTGCCACATCTACTCATTTTTTGAACACTTCCAGGGTTGGTTACTGCACCACTTTCCTGGGCAGCCTGTTCCAATGCTTGAACCCTTGCAGTGAAGAAATCTTTCCTTATATTCAACCTGAAACTACCCTGGCACAACTCGAGGCCATTTCTCCTTGTCCTGTTGCTGGTTACCTGGGAGAAAAGGCTGATCCCCACCTTGCCATACTAACTTTTATTTCACACATATATTTGTAAGAGTTTATATTTCATATTACTACGAACATTTAATTCCACATTAAAACTAAAGCCTATTTTTAAAACAAAAAGCTACAGGATAGTTGCAATGAGAAAGAAAGCTTCTCCATTCTCAATACAGGGAACTTTTTACAGTTGGTTTGAATGCTTCTATTACAATTGAAACAGTTGTAATGTATGGTTCAATGCCAGGTCAATTTGTATTGCAACAGCAAGTAAAATATATCAGGCTAATATGTAATTATCTCTAGATAAATACTTTGCACAAATAAGCTAGAAATTGCCCTCTGGCAGTGGCATTCAGCTGGCATCACTGACGTTATCAGGGGTTGACATTATCGGGTTGACAGTATTCAGTCAAGGAACAGTAGAACGGTGCTTTTGTCGTAACTTTAAAGCCTATCTTGCCCTAGTGTTTTCATTAAAAATTATGTGTGAGCCACATGTGCCTGTGTATGCACGTGTGCAAAATAAATATTAAAACCTCAGTCTCTTTGTAAAGGTCCTTATCTATTCTGAGGAGGCACGGGTTGCTTTTTGCTGGAATAATGATCACTGGTGTGCAGAGAAAAGCACTTCGGTACTTATGCGGTCACAGAAGAAAGCACAGAGGGTTCACTTAGTTGGCTGCTTTGTAATTCCATAAGCTGAAATTGCCATTTCTGTGGAACAAGGGCAGCCAGGAACTTGCAGTCAGACAAGGTTTGCAAAAAATAGGCTTGGTAATTTGCTCTGAGTAAAACCTGCTCTATCAAGTAATCTCTACACGAGAGATGCAATCATACTAGGGGGGGAAAGTGTTGAATACTACTGAGGATAGAATGGGAGTGAGCAGCTGTAGAACCAAGATTAGAGCCACAGTCATAAAGAGGAGTCATGGGGGCATGGTAATTGTTATGTAAAATGAGCAAAATACAGTCTGTCTCCTAGTGGGGGTATACAGAAAAATAATTCAACAAAAAGTCTAAAATCTTATAATAGAAAACAGAAATCATAAGATGTCTTGGGTTGGAAGGGACCTTAAAGACCATCTAGTTCCACTTCCCCTGGCATGGACAGTGAAACCTTCCACTAGACTAGGCTGCATCCAGCCCCACCCAACCTGTCCTTGAACACTTCCAGGGATGGGGCCTTTCTTACACAAATTAAATCTGTACCTAGTATTTCCTGGCACTATATTCTCTCCCATGAAAACAAGTTCAGATTTCATGTAGAAATGGCAATAATAATAATGGCAATATTGATGAACTTTGTGAGCACAAAACACATCTTCAGTTTGAATCTCTTTACTGCTCCAAACATTTTGTTAAGCGATTAATTCATGTTTGTTTAAAGTGTCAGTGAATCTCACTGGATTTTCTGTCAAACAGAATTTGTTCATTTACTTCTTAAGAGATTACTTACTTTATTTAATAAATTCTGCTTGCTCTCCCTTTAGCCTAGTCAAAATATTTTGTCAGTTTTGCTATATAAAGATAAATTTTAGACAATAAATTATATATATATATATATGTATTCCAGTTCACAGTAATTCTAAAGATACTGTGACTTACTTTATTTTTGATAACTCCACCACAGGGGAAGAGGGAAAACAAATATTCTGTACATCAGCATGGTAGAGTACATATTAGTAGCATTTTGCAATTGCCCATGGACAAGCATATCATAGCTGGCTGCATTTGTTGTCTGCAGGAAAGCTCTGAGAGTCCCCACATCTCCTTCCTCACAGACCTGTGCAGGAGTGAGCAGGGTCTAACCTTTATGGATATGTCAGGAAGCACTGTCTGTTACTAAAGCTGGAGACACTTTTCAGTTTGAAGTCTTGGGTTTTTTTACTATTGTTTAAAAAAAAAATTAATGCTCAGATTTGTGCTCACTCTAACCTCACTTTTTTTAAAAGAAAATTTAAACAAAAATAGTTTAGAAAAATAATAAGTACTGGAGAAGACACAATGTCTTACGCACATAAAAGAATGACCTTTCTTTCAGACAGCAGCTACAAAAAAAGTAAAAAAATGTGTGATCAGACAGAGCTGAACAGGCTGCCTAAACTCTGCCATTTTCTGACTTTTTAGTGGTTGATGCTGCAGCCTGCAACCAGTATTCCAGTGCAACTTCTCTTCCAATTTATATGCATGACAATATCCATTTGTGATAGAAACACTTTAGAGGTCTGATAGCAAAGGGGTTAAATAATACAAAAAGGAAAAAAAAGGCCTAAACCATTGTCTGTCTTTTGTGACCACAGGCTTTCGCCAGCATTCTAATGAGGGAAAAAAAATGAGATAAAGCAATACAATTCCTCATTCATCTGTAAGCAGTTGAGCACCAGAAAGATAGAATTAAATTGAGGGGAATTCAGACAAAGACAGATGATTAAAGGTCTGAGAGGACTAACTTCTGAGCAAAGATTAAAGGAAGAGAATAATAACAACATACACTTTCATATTTCATTTCCAAGCAAAACAAACATTAAGAACCATATAGTGTTGGCTGAGAAAATTGCCCACGGCCTCAAAGAGAAGCAAACCAGCAGGGTCAAAATGCAGAGGCTGACACATGAGCACACCAGATGTGTTCAGCCCTTTGTAATCAATAACCCACTTACAGTGGCTTCAGAATCACCAGTGGATTCAAGACAACACTATTCCATTTTTATCTGCCTGGGAAGGGCAGATACAGCTGCATGAGAAAATTGGGAATGACTCCTCAGTCTGCTGGGAACAAGGCAAGAACCTCTCACTCTTAGAAGCCTTCTCCTTTATTCAAGATACTCAGTAGTGTGATTTAAGGTCAGAAGGAGAAGATGATCAGCATTTGTTCCCACTTATGCATCTTGGTGCCCCTGGTGTCTTTAGCTGTGTGAATCAGCATGTTCAGCTGGTAGCCCCAAGGCTGGATGAAAAGAACATGAGATAGCTCCGGCATCTCTGTGGTTTCCACCTACACAGAGAAGCACTGGCAGGTCCCAAATGCATCCCAGAATGTTCATGGACATTCAGAAATGTAGCCATCAAGGCACATCCCAAGTGCACCAAGCAACTGGGATTATCCCAATCTCTCTCTTTCATACCAGCTGACCTGGAGTATTGTGGTTGCTTCCCGACGGGGTGAATTAGGACTCTTTGACTCTAATATCAGAAGGCTTATATGATTTATTAAAATGACTCCATTGTTCAGAAGGAATTTAGGTTATATGTGCCTAGGTTCTGAGTTAACATCTTTTTTCATTATGTCCAGTACTTAAATTGCTAAAATGTTAGAAAACATTTACAAAGTCAGAGAAATAACATTTCTCTATATCATAAATTGAAAAAAGGAAAGCTCCCATCGCCCATGTAAGAGACAAGGCAGCTAAACACCATCCTGTGTCCTTGAAAACACACACACAAAGATTTGTTTACAGAAAATCTGTTCTTAAAAGTGAGCTTTCTCATAGAAAGAAAAACTCAGTAAGTTTATATCCAAGAAACTTATAAAATACCATAATTACACTGGAGCTGCACTTTCCATGCACCAAACTGATGCAAAGCATTAGGATTGGTTTTCCAAGGTAATAAACTGCTGTAAGGACTTACAGAATGCAGTAGCCTGTCCCAAAACACTGTCAAGGTCACAGAAGGAACTTGCTATAAAATAAACCACTACAACAAAACATGAGATAAGCACAGATGGTACAGTAGGAAGGAGCTCATTCCAGGCCTAACAGAATTGAAGATTTGGTTAGCAACCATGGCAAACTGCAAGAAAGAGAAAACTGCTCACACACGTGCCATCCCAAGTTATGGCAATGACATTACACCCTGTGGATACCCAGAACTTGGACAGAGTACAGGTGATACCACAGAGGAATGACTTGGGGACCCCCAGCACCAGGGTGAACAAGGACTAGTGGGATGCCACGGGATCCATTGGGTGGTGATATCTTTCTATTTAGTCTGTCTCTTTTACTTTCTTTCTTTCTTTTCCCCCCTCTTTCTTTCCTAATTCTCTCTCTCTACCTCACATTTAATGTTAAATTAAATTTGTGCTATGGACTTCAGCATATGGTCTCATTTGCACCTTAATTTGGGAAGAGGCATCTCCTTACAAACATAACAAGATCATAACAAGTGCAAAATGGCTCAGCTTGAGCTTGCACAGGTTTACAATGCAGCTATACAGTGAGGGTGGAATCACAGAATTATATAGGTTGGAAGGGATCTTAAAGATCATCTAGTTCCAACACCCCTGCCATGGGCAGGGACACCTTTCCCTAGACCAAGTTGCTTAAACCCCCATCCAACCTGTCCTTGGATAGACTTGCAAGATACCAAACTCAGGATTCAGAACACAGGGAGCATAAAGGAAACTAGAGTACAAGCGGAGATAAAAATCTCTTGCACCTCTTTTGCATTTAAAAAAGAAAGTGCAAGAAGAGGAAAGTCTGTATTCCAGTAAGAAACAAGACAATGCCAGGCTTTCTGATACCATCTATATTTTATACAACACAAACAATTAAGCTTAAAAGGATAATCTTGTACATCGCTTAGCCTGAAGTTGTACTGCATGCGTCAGCAAATGCTGCTTCCCCAGTGACTTGACAGAACATGTGGCCACTTGTAAAAGAGCAGTGCAAACTATTCCATGCACCAAACCTTATCCAAAAGCCACTGATTTTGCAGACACCTACCCCCTACAGCATATTTTGACCCCCAATGTGCTGACAACTATTCCAAAAGCTGTTACCTTCATCTGTGCTTAGCAATGCAGTAAGATTTCCTTACATACATCTTGCTACCACCCCCCTTCACTTTATGTCTTGAGAGGATTTAGCAATGGCATCAAAATTCTGGTATCTGCAGAAGTTGTCTGTTGTTTCTGCAGACAGCTGCACAATTTTGCAATTAACTGTAATAGCATTAACAACGTAGAATCCCATTACCCAAGGAATGAGCTCTCTGTGTATCATATTTCTATAGAACCAAGCTGGGAACTGGAACAAATATTCTGTAGAATAAAAAGAAAGGCTTTGCTTGGGGTTTTTTTTTCTTCTCTTTCTAGAGGTCCATAGCCATAGAATTAATTTTTCCTATACTGTGCCAGTGCCCTGACTTGCTTTGCAGTATAAGTCCCATCTGTTTTTCCAGGGCATTCAGGGACAAGGTGGAATGGGGGTCTAAGGCAACACGCAAACACAAGCTGTTCCCTTTCTGGGAAATTTGGGACAGTCTTTTTGTCTATGTGTAGGACAGTGTGTCTGATATGTACCTTTTAATGTTGTGTAACCCAGCGAAATGACTACTGTCTGGCAGAACACTGCAGATCAAAATAAAGTCAGTTGTTGCAGGCTCCTGCTGTAAATCTTTTTTTTTTAACTAAGGGAACATTACAGTGTACATCTAAATGGCATCATTTATATCCTGGGGAGTAGATTATGCTGGGTCAGCTTCAGCCATCTGGTCTGAATTATTAGGTAGGAGTAAGGCGAATTGTGCAGGATGTTGTTCAAGACGGAAAACCCATTCAGGCAGCACAAGTAGCAGGGAACTGATCATAGATTGTACCAGCCTGCCAGTAAAGAGCTTTAGTGGCCCTGCTGATGGAAGCAGTCCAAAAAGAGGTTAAATAACATGCTTCACCCAATGCAATTATGTTGTGTGGGGTTTTTTTCAAGCAAAATGTTTCCATATTGAGTAAAACTGCCATTTTAAGAGAGGGAAGATAAAAAGCAAGAGAAGTTAAAACCTACATTGAAACGGGGTGAGTTTTCAACTAAAGCAGGCCTATGGCACTGACCCACGTGAGAAATGGCAGAGCTCCAGTTATCAAGCTGGCTCATAGCTTCACAGCCCTGGGGAGCTCCAACCTGCCCCCATTAGCACCCCTCAGTGCAGCAGCAGTCAAAAACACCTTGCCCATTTCAGCTGCATCTCACCCCTTGGCTCCCATGCATTTACCTTGGGTCTGTACTAATAAAGGTGGAATTAGATTCAAGAACAAAGGAAAAGCTCAAGGTTTATTTTTGCAGTTGGCAGAGGTAGCACAAAGATATTTCAAATCAAAATGAAATTTAGCAGCCCTGCTTGCAAGGTTTTCAGACACAAGCCTTTGGAACAGCAAGAGTTGCTGTAGGAGAAAAAAAGTCCTCTATTCCATGCAGGCAGTGAAACAGTGCAGTGCAAGCCAGGGAAGCAGTCTTCTGCCAATTCCCTACAGTTTGAATGAATGTTCCTAAATCTATTAAAAGCAGCATACTCTGGTAGAACATGTACCAAAGTAGGCAGCAAGAAATATGGCTTCTGTTATTAACCTGTCTTGATTCTTGAGCTTCAGCAAATCCCTTTTATTTGGCCTAGATAATTTTGAGGTCTCTTCCAAACTGAATTACCCAACAATCCTGTGATCCTTTGTACATCTCGGTTGTAAACTCTTGGAGGCAGGCACCATTACTAAGCAGGTACGTACCTGAGAAAAATTACATCTTTTTATCAAAAAAAGTTCTGAAACACTCTACAGGCTGTAGTACATAACTAAATAGTTAGTAATTGATGTCCAATAGTTATTAGAATAAATTAAATAGAATCATACTTTGAGTACTTCCAGCTTTGCAGTACATTAGCAATATTATTGCTTATTGTAATATATCCAAAATACAACCAGAGCTCTCAAAAAAATCTCAGCTAGGAATATGCACCTCAAAGGCAGCTGTCTAATATCCAGAGAGAAGAAGATATTCAACACAGATAGCTATGCACAGAGAAGACAAAATAATTGCTGCAACCCTTTCTATGCAAGCAATGTTCATGTTAAGTGAAAACTAGTATTTAGGCCTTTTCAGTGATGATATTGAGTGTATTACTACAGTTCTGCCTACACATTCTAGCCATTTATCCATAAATAAGCACTTTACTCTGGACTGAGGATGACTTTAGACTAGATATAAGAAGTTTTTTACAATGAGGCTGGTGAGACACTGCCCAGAGACGTGCTAAGTGCCCCATCCTGGAAGCATTGAAGTTAAGGTTGGATGGGGCTCTGAGCAAGTTGATCTGGTGGAAGATGTCCCAGATCATTGTAGGGGGGCTGGTCTAGACGGCCTCTAAAGGTCTCTTCCAACCCAAAAAATTCTATGATTGTATGGATTTAAGCATTCACCACTGACTGTTACAGTTTATAAGTACGGTTGATAAGTGTTTTCAATTGAACAAGACAAAAACCCATGAGACAGGTTTGATAATGCACAGAAAAACAGTTAAAAGTGGCCACTGTAGATTTAGCAAATATTGCACTCACACCTTCTCACGCTGTTCCTGAAGCTTAAGCTGCAGGAGAGCAGAGCAGCAAGCCCCAAATCCTGCGGCAAGGTTTCATTTCAACCGGGCAATCCAGGGCTTGTGGATCTACACACAATCTGCCAGAGTCAGAACAGGATCACGGGCACACACTGGCTGCTTTGTACCTCCACACAACCAGGCAGATATTTGAACCTGTTCCAGGATATTTTCCGATGGAAAACTATATCAACAGAAAGTGCAGATAATTTTAGCAACTGTTCAAAGGCGACAGCTAAGGAAATACTAAGAGGTCAAGGCAAGGTTTCCTGTGCTTCAGAACAGACCTTTCAGAAAATGACAGTTTTCTTTGAAAAATGATGGTTTGTATGAAGTTCTTTTCCTATAAGCTTAAAGAGAAACTTTCACTTTTTCTTTAGCACTGTGTATTCCCCTGCATGTAGTCTAGAATAATGGAAACATGGAAACATTAAGGTTGGAAAAGACCCTTAAGGTCATCAAGTCCAGCTGCTAACCCAGCACTGCCCAGTCCACCATTAAATCATGTCCCCTGAGTGCCACATGTACACATCTTGTAAATACCTCCAGGAATGGTGAGTCAACCTCTTCCCTGGGTAGCCTGCTCCACTGCTTGGCAACAATAATAATATACCTTAAGAATGAGGCTTTATTCATTGTTTGGGGAGTTGGATTCAAAGCCACTACTGGAGAGATTTTCCCAATTTTCTGTGCAGCAGTTAATAGTTATTACTGTGCAATTCTGATCCTGTCAGAGGATCCCACAGTTTGTCACAGCAGTCATGAACAGACTTTCCTCTGAATGGTTCCAATATGTGCTTAAACAACTGAGTTCAATACTGGAAAAGTGTTCAGTTATATAATTTACTTGTTGTGTGATTTTGTTTGTTGCTCAAGTGTTCAAGATAGTCTTCCTTTAAAGAGGGATAATTAGGAAAAATTGACAAAATCTGACTGTAAAATGCCCAAACAAAAGGGTGGGTGTATTTTCATCTCTGAGGCAAGAGTCAGAGAAAAAACATCAGATAATATATTTCCTCACCTTTCTTTTTGAATCTTGGAAAGGACCCAGCTGCAAGCCAATTTCCCAGTATGGAGGGAAATGTTGTATACCAAACCAGAACCAGAAAAAAGGTGTATCATTCTGTGATACTAGATCAGATTAGTTTTATATAGTTTTTCCACTGCTGTTGGACATAAATAGGTTGAAAGTAGACAGTGTAAATGAAAGACCTAGTGCTTGGAGCACAGAGACCTGCAGGCTTTGGGATAGCTGCAGATACTCAGCAGCCCAACCAGGGTCCATTCCCTTCAAATATCCCCCAGAACCACCCAGTTTCCTAAAAACCAGAGTGAAATTTCAATCAGACACCTTTTCCCAAGGCAATGTAAGAGCATCTTCAGGAAAACCCCATGGCAATCTATAAAGAATTAATACTAATTGCTTCCTGTCCTTTTTCTTCACCTTTCAAAGAAGCACCTTCATACACAACCCCTTTTCAACATCACTTAAATATCAAGCTAAAACAAAACACTAAAAGACAATCTTTCTTGACCATCCTTCGACCTGCCAGAGCAACTCTCTACCTTCTTTAATCTTTCTTCTTCAAGGTCCCTCTGCACCTCTCTTACCCTTCCTCTGCAAACACCCCACAGTCTCCTTTTGGTGGAAGGATACACATCTGCACAGCCCAAGGCTCTTCCTTTTAGCAAGGCATCACCTTCCGTTCTCAATACCCAGCTTTACTCTGATACCAAAACACACAATCCCAAGAAACCTAAGAGTCAGTAAGCAACAACTCAGTCCTCATTTTTGATGAGGTGCTTTGTAATGTCAAACATGTGGCCACGGGGCTGCAATATCCATCTCCACCTCCCCCCCACCCCACACTCCTGGTGCACCTGGTTTCCTGCCCAGAAGTCAAAGTTCAAAATAATTTTAAATTAACCTACCCCTTTGATACGTGCCTAAGATGAGGGGAAAAGAAAAAGCCAAGAACACATATAGAAAACTGGGTTAACTATATTCCAAGTCTCACCACTTCAGCTGTCTCTTCCCTTTCATTTTACTAGTAGAAAGTGTGATCTAAGTGGCAAAAACAGAGAAATGAGAACTTCAGATTGCAGATTCTATTTGCAGCTTTTCCACTGACTTGCTATGTGACCTCAGGCAAATATATCTCTCTGCACTTCAGCTTAACCTTCTGTAAAATTGAGATACAAATGCTTTGACTTACCCACAGGCTCACAGCGTGGTGTTACACGGCTTAATTAATTAATGTTTGTTAAACACTTATAATGAATGTTTCGATACAAGTTTAAATTATTACAGGTTGTACCTTCATAAACTCTGGCTTACGACCCTTGAACATGTTGGCCACAATGTCTGGTGTAACCCTTAATATTGCTACTCTCTTATAACAAATTATACTTTAAATGAGCCCTTTCACTGGAATGACTGTGACTTTAGTTGTCTACACTTAACATTTACAGTCACTGCATTAATTGGTCTAACCTTGTATTGTAGGCTTCCACAAACATCAAAATACTTCCTTGGTCATGCTTGAATTTGCTTCACTTTATGTTCCCATGGTTTTAGTAACAGATAGGAGGCTTCATGTAAATTCATAGACATTTGCTGGTCTCCATTGGAAGAAGAAAAAAAAGCTTGTATCCCTTACACAAGTCCTTGCAGGTCATGAATCTCTCTACCATTCTCATTATGTCCATTCTCATGTAATTGATTGGTTTATGGACTCACTGCAAGATCTTTTTCATTTCAGTAATTTAGATTGTCATTCATTATGGACTTATGTATTTATTCATAAATCACAGAATCATGGAATGGTTTGGGCTGGAAGGGATCTTTAAAGATCATGCATCCAACTGTTCTGCTGTGAACAGGGACAAAATATATTTGCAAATCTGTTTTCAGTGATTATTGTAGAGCAAAAATACTGTGATGTGTCCCAAAGAGAGGCTCTCAGCCCCTTAAAGGAGGAAATGTTTTACAAAAAATTATGTCCCCAAGTTCACCATTATTTATACCAATTTTTAATCTTTACCACAGGAAAATTAATTATGAGCATAATACCATGCTTATTAACAAAGTATTTTTTTTCAAGATAAAGAATTTATAAATTTTTACTGCAGCATCTTTAAAAATGTCTGATAGCAAAACTCAAGGGAGCAGAAAGGGACATGTTAATCAAAGGGCATGGCATAAATGCTAATGAAGAAAGTGACCCACAGCCAAGGAATTGGCATATCATATGCTCCAGTTGGCATATGATATTGGCATATCATATGCTTCTATCACACAAGACAAAGGGAAAATTATTACAGCTCCATAGAATGGTGATTTGCTGACAGAAGACCTCACCTTCATTCAAGGCAGAGCAGAAGCTCAGACCAACCCCCTTAGACACAGAGGCTAAATCAAGCTGGCTTTGGGTGGAGGGACAGACAAGGTCAGAACTGTCACCCTCCTGATATGAAAGCAGCTGGAAAGTTAAACATATGATGCAAACTTTGGGGACTCTTATCCGGCCTAGCTATGAATTTTCTACTTTCTATTTCAAAACAATTTTTGCAGTCAACTTCTGAATGGATGAAGTGAAGTTACAGCTGAAGACTGAGGACTACATAGAAAGTTGGGGCAGGCATACCTACAGCAGACCGTTGCTAATTCTTTTTACTGTTAAAACAATCTTAAATTGTGGAGTGGAAGAGGAAAAACACTCATAAAACCTTGAAGACAATGAACCTTCCTTGAGTATTATTTCCAGTACAATACAAATATTGATACAAAACCAATGCTTTTTGTCCCTAAAAAACCCAAAGTAGACAGACAGGGAAACAGAGCATTGGCAATGATCTTGCCACTAACTGACTCTATTGTCCTTGGTATTTCACTTGATGTGTTATAGATGCTTATTCTGTGTACATTAAGGTTGTGAAAATCAATTTGTTAATATTTCTATCACGCTTGAACAAATCAAGCATGATAGGCTGAGCTGCCGTATTATATTCCTTTTGCTATACTTGCTATAGGAAAGCCAGGCATTGTTCTAACAAGATAATAACATTCTAACAGTTTTTGGAATGATAAATCATGTCAGAAAGTACAATTTAATTCATTATTTTAAATCATGTCAGTAAATGAACTTAATTTTGAAAATTAAGTGAAAAGATTTCAAATTATATCTCAAATGTAAGAAGATAATAAATACCAGTTATCAAAAATATATTATTGAAAATTTCTACGTAGGCAGAAAAATAATAAAGAGGACTTTCAAACCTATGTCCAGATATCAAATGCATTAAATGTAGGTTACAAATTTTAAAAGAAACACCAGATTTTGTTGACACTGGCAAAGGTAGATCTACAGCACCTCACTTTTCCTAGATGTACGGAGTGGGTTGGGAAAGGGGTGTAAAACACACACAAAAGCCCATGGAGAAACATACAGATATTCCCTCCCAGGGAGGGGAAAACCCAAAAACCCAGGGTAGATAGATCCTTTTTGTGCTGAGATGTCTCAGAAAAGGGATGTCACGAAGGTATGCTGGGCAGGTAAATGCAAGGAAGATTGTAAGGGCAAGCTCTAGTAACGGGGCCTATTTTGAATTTACTTTACCTGTTTATGATGGGATGGTTTGTCACTTTACCTTAAAGGTGTATCACAATTACTAAAAGTGGGTCATGTCACTTTAAATCATCCTTGGGAGGTGAGTTAGGCTAGAAGAGTGCAGATGTGGTGCTGCCAGGAGGTCTGCAGGTTCTTGTCAACACCGTAAGTAAGGTAAAAGGCCCAGTCTTCACAAAAATGAGAAAGGAGGAGAGGAGATGGAGATTATTCCTCTTAGCACACACATACACAGAAAAACCTGCACTTGGTGTTGAGAAGAGCTGACTTCTCCCTTTGAGACTCTGTCAAATTGCAGGATAATGATCCAGGCAGCAAATAATCCATAGACATATTTATAAACCCAGGGCAGAACAAGTTAGACAACTGGGAAAAACTTAGCGCTCTAACAAGGGATCCAGCAGCGGCTTTGGCCGCAAACAAGAAAGCTGAAAGATGGCATTGTGACTGTATATTAAATTTACTTGTAATTTCTCTTACTGTTCTGCATTGCAAACAGAGTAGCTGCACAGTGGTAGGAAAGAACATGCCAGGTGGTTATGGGCTCAGAATTAGCATTTTGTATGTATCATCTAGTTAAAAATGCAACGTTAATTAAGGCTCAGGCGCGGCAACTGACAAACTGTGGTCCGCGAGAGCGTGAGTCCTTCCAGTAATGAGAATTCCTCGCGGAAAGCACGAGCGCCACAGCATTTTATTCACTATGGAAATCCAGGACTCCATTCAAGGAGCACATGCAGAGCACACTGCTGTTAATTGGGAAGATGTAATTACAGTACCCATGAGCCACCAGCATGTGGAGACACCTAATGGACATTATGGAAAGCAGTGCATTATGTTGGACTATTCTCAGCGGTTTAGCCGCAGCTGAAAGTGGATGCTAGTGAGCAAAACACCAAGTGACATAATTCCAGTCACCAAGTCCTAGGAACAAGCTTGACAGATCCATCAGGAAAACCCACATGGCTGCTCAGGAGCCACGACCGACGTGACAGAAAAGCAAAGCAGCTGCTCAGCAAGTTTTCAAGCCCCAAGACCAAGCACAGCAAGTCCTGCAAAAACCCCCACACCCTCCCTGCTATGAACCAGGGAATTTCTGCACAGAACAGTTGAAGGGACTGCCAGCTCCATTTGTTTGCCCACCAGGAATGGATCTCATTCTGCTGCCCCCATGGACATTCATCAGAAGATACAAGGGCCAGGAGGACACACCTGAAGGATGTAACCTCTCATCTACACCAGCTATAGCTGCCTGCTCAGGTCAGAACCCTGAGAAACTCTGACAGAGGGGCCAAACAGGAGAGATTGCTCTATTACAACCAAAAAAATGGGACTTTTGATGCTTATAAGGAATCACTTCAGTACCCTACAATATTACCAGGTTGAAACAGTGAAGGGTGAAGCAGTCAAGGGCAGCAGGAGAACAGTGTGGCAGCCTGAAGCCATGACCAAGCTCAGGTTGCTGAATGATTAATGAAATGATGAATTTACCCTGCTAAGAAAAGGGAATAGCTTGCGGGGCTTAATGGTGAGAAATTTAAAACTGATAAAAGGCAGAGTGGGGGGATCTGGTTTAAGCAAATCTTAACACAACCTGTGCCCCTCACCTCCACAGTATACGTGTGACCTACACCACAGGAGACAGACACAATGAATAACAAGAACACCAAAAACTTTTGCATTTCATAGACACTATATTATATTAGAGCTCAGTTATAACATTATATTTGCAATATTATTAATAAACTCATTTTTATAAGAGTAAATCCTTGAGAAATTGCCAACTATCTGAAGCAAACTAAACTATGGCACTAAACACAGATTTTAATATTATGGGAGGCCCTTCAAACTACATCCAATATCCACACAAAATTTTTTCACAAAGGCTTGTGATGCTTCAGCTTATAAAAATAGATCAGTAAGTCTCGATTTGTGCTTTCAGCAGAATCCTGTTTCACTCTGAGGAAGCCCATCGCGTTGGGGATCTGTATCAATAAGACAGTGGTGTCTGGGTAAAACCACAGAGAGAATCTTTCTATTGTGCCCTTTGGCTAATGCACACAGAACTGCATTTGTATGCACATGGGATGCAGCCAGCCCTGCCACTTGTGAAAGGCTTGCAAAGCTGTTCTATTTGGATTAAAAATAAAAGTAAATAGTCCTCTTAGCATTATGTACACTTAACATGGAAGAACTCATCTGTAGAGGAGCAGGAGAGGAAAAACTGAGCATTCACAATGTGTTGAAAGGAATTGGACTGGAAGGAGTTGTAACTGGCAATTATTTAATTAACACTAGGTTCTGTCTTTCCAAACTAAACTGGAAGTGTCACTGCTACAGCAGCAGCCACGTAAATCCAAGAATCTGTGGAATGGAGCTAAGACAGAATTAATTCAAATACAAACAAAAAATAACTGTGTTATTAACTGAGCGGATGAATGGTCACTTCTCTTCCCTCTGAAGATCTGAATTTATTTTATGTGTAACTTGATTCTGCAAAGAACGTGGCCCTTTAATGACCTATCCAGGACAAGGAAAATGTGTTTATTTTTAAAAGGAGCATGCCATAACATTTAATTTCTTTCTTTAGCCATTACTTAAGACACGATTCAAAATATAAATCTCCAAAACTCCTGGTGTAATCACACCTTTAATATTTTAGATCATGTTCATTATAAATAAGCTTCTTCTAGAATAATGTGATCTAAAAGACAAGCTGTCAAAATTCCTTGTTAAATATAAACTGACAGCATTGGAAACATACTCAGCTGAAAAATAGCAAAGTTTATGTAGAAGATATTATTAACAGTTCATGATCTTTCACATACACTGTTCATTTATTAGAACCTATGGCCTGAAAGTTGCCATCAATTCATATTTCAAAAGAGCTTTTTCTTTAGCAGCCTTTTATAAATGCTGTGTCAGTGACTGTCCATAACTCAGCTAGCACCCTGCCATGTAATGGAAGTGCTCAACAAGATGATTCAACCACACATGATCTTGTTTTGTCAAGAAATAGGTGAAAAAAGCTTGCATTCCCCACAAAATCACGTGAGTCTCTTTGGGAACCAATAGAGGCAAATATTTTCTGCTTTTTACAAACACATCTACGCTGTCCTAAACTGTTTGAGGTTTTTTTCAGTTTAAATCTGGCAAATGTATTCATCTTTAATGAGCCAAAACCCAGACATTTGAAATAGTGCTTTACAGATGTTTCCAAAACATTTTACCAAACACAGACCACAAACATAGCTTCCAAGAGCCAATCACAGACTAAGCTGTCTGGAAAAGAGAAATCCATCATCATACATAATGCTTTCTCACAACAAATCACACAAAAGAAGTGCGATTTCCAGAATAGTGCTGGGAGCAGGAGAAAATCAAAATGTGAGTGGTGATCCTCAGGGGCCGTACTAGGACCAGGCACTGTTTAACGTCTTTGTTGGTGACAGGAACAGTGGGATTGAGGGCATTCTCAGCACACTTGCCAATGACACCAAGCAGTGTTGTGTGGTCATTCACTGGAGGGAAGGGATGCCATCCAGAGGGACCTGGACAGGCCTGGGAGGTGGGGCTGTATGAACCTCTCGAAGTCCAAAAAGGCCAGGGGGAAGGGGTCCTGCACCTGGGTCAGTGATCCTGAGAAAAATACAAAGAATGGGCAGGGAATGGATTGAGAGCAGACCTGAGGACAAGGACTTGGGAGTGCTGGTTGATGAGAAGCTCAAGGTGATCCAGCAATGAGCACCCACAGCCCAGAAACCCAACCATATCCTGGGCTGCACCCAAAGCAGCGTGGCCCGCAGGGTGAGGGAGAGGATTCTGCACCTCTGCTCCACTCTGGTGAGACCTCACCTGGAATGCTGTTGGAGCGAGTTCTGAGGAGGCCACAAAGATGATCAGAAGGCTGGAGCACCTCTGTTACAGAGACAGGCTGAGAGAGTTGAGGCTGTTAAGGCTGGAGAAGAGAAAGCTCTAGGGAAAACCTTCAGCACCTCCCAGTACCTAACGGGCTACAAGAAAGATGGAGAGGGATGTAAGGATAGGACAAGGGAGAATAGCTTTAAACTGCCAGAGAGCAAGTTTAGATGAGCTGAGTTCTGCTGGTCAGAGCATGGTGCTAATAACACCACAGTTGTGCATTCAACCCCATACAGGCCATCCACTGAACAGTTGGATTCAATGATCCTTGTGGGTTCCTTCCAACTCAGAATTTTCTGTGATTCTTAGATAAAAGGAAGAAATTCTTCACTGAGAGCCTGGTGAGGCACTGGCACAGGTTGCCAAGAGAAGCTGTGGCTGCCCCTCCCCTGGAAGGGCTCAAGGCCAGGTTGGATGTGGTTCTGTGCAACCTGGTCTAGTGGAAGCTATTCCTGCCCATGGCAGTGAGGATGGAGTGGATGATCTTTAAGGTCCCTTCCAACCCAAACCATTCTCTGTTTCTATGATTCTAAAAGTTCAGAATTTAATTTTTGGCTTCTCTCCTTTCCTGCAGGTGGAATGCGCAATTCCCGGAAGTCCCCTGATTTCTCTTTGGCAGGATAATAGGAACCATATAGTGGATGAGCTGCCTGCTGATTAGCCTGGCAAGTGACAAAACAAAACCCAAACCTGCTGGGTACCAGCTGCTGCCCAGCTTATGACTAAATGAAAGATAAGGAAGGGAATAAGTGCATTGGTAAGTGCTGCTCAACCTGCAAAGTGTTAAGGCCAGCAAGCACCTGGATCATCTGGATCCTGCCTAATTTTCTCCAGGAAAAAAACTTTCCTTCCCAAAAATTCCCATAAATCTGCTCTCTACTATTGACCTCTCCTTGAAATTTCTCTGTGTAAGACCTTCAGTCTTGATGCTATGAACAATTTACACAAAGCCATGTATAACATTTTAAATTAAAAATGTGAATAAAGAGTCTCTTTACTGTTTTACAGTTTTGAAGTGATAATTAGATTTGTTAGTTTCTCAGTCTTAAACATTACACCCCTGACACACTCTGACACAGACCAGTTGGTGTATGGTATAAAACCATACATAAACCTTTCTTCTTCTGCAGACGCTGCTTTTTTTGGCATGTATTCACTTTCTTGCTATATTTATTTAAGATTCAGTATTTCAGAGCCTAAATCAGATTCTAAAAATCTATGACACATGCACAGGTACAATGCCAACAACCTGGCACTGAGTGCCACAGAAATTAAAGAATGCATGTAAGACAAGTGGTTAATAAGAAAAGATGAAATAAAAACTCCTGGGCAACTAGAGCTCTCCAGAGAAGCAGAAGGAAACAGAAAGAAAGTTAAAGCCAGAGTTTGGCAAGCATAGATAAGAACAGGCAGATTTTCTTTGGATTACTTCAGTCACAGATGTATTAGATTTGTACATTAGCCTGTGACTGATGCAGAAAAAATAATTTAACAGGATGTGCAGCACAAACACGAATATTGAGCTCCTTGACACAAATGAAGCTATTGAGAGAGATACATGTAATAACAGAACTCAGACTAAAGAGTTGGATAATTTATAGCAAATTTGATACTGTTGAGACAAACGTGCAGTTTTAGAGATCAGACTGAACTGGGAATAAGAGCTCCAAATGGAGGGAAGAGGAGTTGTGAGGAATTCCTTATTCAAAGTCCAGGACAAAAAGAGAAAACATTTCCAGGATCTCAGACCACAAGTAAACCCAACTGCAGGTTCTGGAAGGAAGAGATGACAAAATAGGCACAATTAGAAAAGTCTCTCCAGAGGAATCTGTAGACTCAAATAGAAGGAATTTGCAAAACCAGTGTGGAGGGCTCAATCAAAACAGACACAAAATCAGTTCTAAGCTCTATCTGTTGCCTTTGGAAAGGTTTTCCATACTTTTGAGAAACAGAAGCTGAAATATATTAAAAATAATCAGATTTTACCATGGCCTTCTTGAAGAGGCATTTGCGCCCTATGTGCCCACAATGAGTTTTTTTCTGATTAGTTGAGCATGGCAGAGAAATTTAATGCAATAGCTGAAACCATCTGAAGAGAAGACATACTTGCACACCACACAAATAACCACAGATTAGGCTGTGGATAAATGACTCTCATTGCAGATTTATAGGAGCTTGACTTAAGGATAAAGGAAAGTCCTGAAAAGATATGGTTTGTATTTTTTTCAGGGGAAGAGCATATTGATTCAAGGGCTGAAAACACAGCAAATGCTCAGGCTCATTATGAGAGCTTAGGCTGTAAGACAGAAGCCTATGGGGGTAGAAAATCAATTCCATCATGTCTTTAATAGCATTGGAAAGCTGTCAACAGAACACAAGATAAGGATGATGCCCCATCCCTGGCAGTGTTCACAGCTGGGTTGGATGAGGGCCTCAGCAATCTGGTCTAGTGGAAGGTGTCGCTGCCCATGGCAAGAAGGTTGGATGAAATGACCTTTAAGGTCCCTTCCAACACAAACCATTCTATCATGAAACACAACTGTCCCATCACAAGTGTCCCTAGGAATGTCCCTGCTGTGCTCAGACACAGATGCTAACAAGTGGAACAAACACCTGAGACTGATGGCCAAGAAAACTTTCCTATCACAGGTGCTTTTGTCTGCCAGTGCTACAGTACAAGATGAAGTTTGTCAAAAATAATGCTAGGTATTGACACCTTACTTAAATAAATTATAAGCATATTCCCTTTAAGAATACTGAAAGGATTTCTTGCTGTAGATGATACTTTAATAAGTAATATTTAATTCATATGAAACTTGGAAAAAAAAAAAGATAATATATCCCATTATGATAATTCAAGAAATCACATATCTATGTAGATATTAAGATGTTAATCCATACCAGAAATGATCATGCACTGAGTTGGAACGACTATTTTCACTATATAGAAACAACAGTATTAGAAAATATGAAAACCTCCATCTTTACCTGTGCATATAAGCATGTAAAAGGTTTACATATTAAATTCTGAACCTGGCATACCAGATGTGCTCATGATAAATAATGGGTCACAATATTAATTGTTCTGAGTTTAAGTACATTGCAAAAATGTGTGCACATTACCTTGAACCCAGATAATCCACAATCTAATCCTTTCGTGGAAAAAGCTAACAAAATTGCTTTAAAAGATGCTTTAATAAAAAGAACCTTGGCATGATGCAACTGAAAAGCAATGTCTGATTCTGGAGCTCAGAAGTACAAGCCATGTGGAGACAGGCCCAAAGAGGAAGCAACTTGCCTCAAAAAAGATCCATAAAAAAAGGCAGAAGTAGAAATGAGATTCAGGAGCTCTTGATTAAGTTCTTGTCTTCAATCTCTAAGCTCACTTTTCAGAGACAGAAAATATAGGTCAAATAAGTTAATTGTTTATTTTAGATTTTTTTTTTCTGAGTTTAATATTTGGTGAAATAGAGCAGTAAGTGAATTCATTGCACTGCAAATTTAAGACCATTGTTGTTTCTGTTTATCTGAAGAAGATTACTGTCCTGACACCCACTCAAAAATAATAAATAATTTATAGAAACTTTCTTTATTAATTTATACCACAGGAGAATGAATCCCAGCACTCGATTAAAGTAGCTGCACATCCCATTAAGGATTTATTGTTTAATCGTTCACAAGGACTACAACACACTATCAGACCACCCAGTCCCAACTCTGCAGGCTCTGACTGTGAGCAGTCAGAGACTCATTAGGGAGAAGGATGAGAAATTCTTGATAGGCAGATGGGGCATAGCCTGTTCCCATCCTTGTGTCTGCTGGTGGCAAGCTCAAGCCACAAAGCATGAAATTTCACATCATTTCCCTCAATAATAGCTCTGGAGATTTTTGATGCATACATAAAATATGCAATCTACTTTTCTGTTTACTTTATTTGGCTTTTTCTTGTTAGGGTGGCCACTTTCTATCATCTATTTTTAAAAAATTACTTGCATTGTTTCACAATTTTCAGTTCTTAATTATGCAAAGTAGGTAGCCTATTTCATGCCAAAAGGAAAAAGAATCCAACTTCTTTTTTGAGGTTTTGGATCCTCTCATTAATTTCACTTCCATCTCATCTCTAAATGAAAAATCTCAATTCATTCAATCCCTATTCATATCAGAATGTTCCACCTCATTCAGCAACGTGATACTCCATGAGCTCTGATATCTCCTTTTTGCAATAAAATGGCCCGACCTGAGCAGTATTTAAATACGTTTTACCAACTGATTTATGTAAAAGGCTTTACAAAACCCTTTGTGCTGTTTACCATCCTATTCTTTAGGAATTCTCACATCCTGTCAGCTTTTCTTATTACAAATGTGCATGGAGCAGAAGTCTTCATTGTACCTCCCACAATGAAGCCATGTCCTCACCTATTAAAGATGTACCAGCTGTGACATTTTGTTGGTTTTTATTGTGAAAAGATTATAATACTCAGATACATAACACACATTCAGGATACCAAGCTTCAGCTGAGATACTCCCTGGAGAAGGGAAAAGTGGCTGTCAGTAAGTGACCTTATAAAGACCAGAAGCATATAAAATTACCAAGGGCAGTAGGGAATATATGGGAGGAAAGCAAGAAAGCAAGAAACTAATTTAGCAAAATTAAGCTCAAAGCATTTCTTAAACTTATGAGCTATTGGAGGTCTCCATTACATGAGTGAAGAAATCTTTATCCAAAACACTTTGAGAAAATAGCACAAAGCCTCTTCTATGTCTGGTCACCACTCCTGGTGGTGATCTCCTTAAAGGAACCAAGCACTGATTGAGTCAAAAATCTTGTGTTGTATGCTATCGAAAATACCAAATTGTGCTAAAATTATTACAACTATGACTGAGTAAATTTGAATCTGTATTAATGGCTTATGTTCACCTACTGAGGTTTAATAAAACAGTAAAAAAATTCTAACTGAAGCTGTTCGTTAGATGTCTGTAAATTTATTATGGCAAAAACTCAGTGGCTTCAGGCAAATGCACACAAGTTTAACTTTACACATGTGAAGAGTCATGTTAAAGACAAATGGATCACTCATAATTTCAAGTTAAGCACAGTGGTACACCCCTGAAAAACTGGGTCAAAATGTGAAATTCCCATTGCGTTTAAAAAACACACTTTGGCAATCCTGAACAACAGTGTTAGCCTGGTAATTTATACTGAAAACAAACAAATGCACTAAAGAGAGCTTATAAATATTAATCTGACATTTTTACCAACACAAATAAATAAAAGCTATAAAGTCAAGTATTAAAATAATAGGATATGCCTGTGTGTTCTGTATCTTATATATTGTGGGGAATGGTTAATGCTTTTCATTTCTTATATTTCCAAACAAATTTCCTTTGCAAAATGTTCTGCATCTTATGGGAACCTAAGCATGAATTTCAATATTTTTTTCATTTCAGAAAGGTAGATGAGAGAAGTGTCTGTTTACTTGTCATTTGAAATGCAGATAGAAGTCATGCAGATGCAGATAAAAAGACTCCCTCCTTGTCATACCAAGTAGCAGTGGTTAATTGCAATGCATCAGGAAGAATATGCATTGTCAAGAAACAGACACATTAATCTTGGGAAATGTCATCAGGCAGATCAAGACACACTGGTCAATAAAACCCAAATGGCTTTGTCACTCTGGAGATAAAAAGAAGAGATGACTTAACTATAAATAAGCAAGGGGACACTTCTAGTTCAGTTTTAATAGCACTTTGCTTTAACTTTGAATTTTAGATTCTTCCTCACTGACTTCAGTCAGAAATCATGTGCTCTATTTCTGTAACAATTTCAGAGATTTTTCCATCTAGTTCTTTGTTCAAACATCTTAATCTTAAGGCCTCCCTCCTTTCACACCCTCTGTAAAACAAAAACCCTCTATAAAACACCTGAAAGTGTTTTTGTTAGAAATATGGCATCCTGACAGTGAGCCTCAGACCTCTGATGACCAGCACCATCATGGGGCACCCTCAGCTCAGCACCACCAGCCTGTGCCTGGGCAAATGCTGTGAGCACATTGTGAAGCTGAGGGTGTTTGCCTTGAAATGGGGGTCTGCTGCCAGGAGACCCCCATGGACAGATTAATCACTGGCTAGAGCTACCTAAGGGAAAAAAAGTGTTTAAATTACACCTAATTCAAAACACAGGGTTTCTATATCGATTATATTCTTCCATGAAGGAACAGGGTTTCTGGTTCTGCAATCAGCCTTTCCAGGCACATATTTTCTATCTGCCTCATGCTCCTGCTCTTCTGTTTGTTTGGGACAACTACAGGCCTCCTAAGAAAATAACTTATCTTTCAAGCTGCACAGAATGTCCCCAGTGCTCAGCTCCCATTCTTCCACATCTGGAGAACAAGCAGATGAAGGCCCTTGTGAAACCACCTCTGCAGGAACCAGTCCCTCACAAGTCATTTGCTGTAACCAGTTAAGCCACAAAGACTTCTGCACCCATGCACAAAACCCATTTTCTACCTTCCTTGGGTCCAACTGAAGCCATGGCAAACCAAATCAATTATACTGTTTATTTTGGTGATACTATTATCACCTAAATGATATTAGGTGATCTCCAACTAGAGAGTTTCTAGGAGATGTAGCCTTGCCTTGGTTATATCACCAATATTATGAAACTGAGATGAACAGAATTGCAGTAAGGGTTGGGGCAGGGAGGGAAAGGAGAAAGACACAGTAGCACAGGCTTGAGATAGTTCTGTGCCTAGAATGAAGCACTGTTTATTATTGTGTTCCTTAGATCACAGACCAGGGCCCTGTTGAGATAGGGGACTCAAAAAGAACATCCCCATTTGAAACAGAAAACATCTGAGGCTCCCAGACAGCCAGGGAGTACAAGAATCATCAGTCAGCATGAAAAGGATCTGCCTTGGCACACTATCAGCTTGTCAAGGTTTCTGTAAGGCATCACAGGAAAAAAAAATACTTCTAAAATTACTCGAAAGTTGCTTTGCTGCTGTTTCAGAGAGCTCCATCCACACATGAGGGTAAGCTTGGGAAAGGTGATGAGTTGAAAGATGTAAAATCAAGAGGAAGGGGTCTGGTATCATCAGCACATCAAAGATGGGAACTGACATTTAAAACTAACAAGAGAAGACAAACCATGTGTGGATGAGATAAGAAGGTTGTTCAAAATGAACACAAGATTATGTTGTATAAACAAAGACAGAGGAACTAATGGAACAATGCAGGAAGGAGGTGATGTTGTCAATGTACTAGGATAGGACAATGCTTCTGCATGTAAATTTTGAATTAATTTAAATGGGAGAAGACTGGAGAAGAGAATATTGCCTTGAGTGAGATGCCAGGAATAAGAGCCTGGGTAAGACTTTTAGTGATGTTACAGTCAGAAAAAGACCCCATCCTGAGAAGAAGGTATGCAGAACGATTTGTAAGACCTCACCGAACTGGGTGTAAGAAAGCTCACCTTCGTGATTTTGGCCTCAAAAAGAGACCAAAAGTGACAGCAATGGAAAATATTCTTCTCAGCCTGGAGAAAAGGAGGCTCAGTGGAGACATTATCACTCTCTACAACCACCTGAAAGGAGTCTGTAGCCAGGCAGGAGTCAATCGCACAGGAAGAAATTGCCCCAAGTTGCAGTGGAGGTTTAGAATAGATATTAGGGGAAAAAAAAAATCCTCACTGAAAAGATGGTCAGTCATTGGAACAGGGAAGTGGTGGAATCTCCATACCTGGAAGTGTTCAAAAGACCAGTGGATGTGGCACTTGGGGATATGGTTTTATGGTGGGTTAGTGCTGACTTAATGGTTTGACTCGATGACCTTGGAGGTCATTTCCCGTTCTGTGGTTCTAGGACTCTATCAATTATTGAGAGTCATCTGTCAGAGGTGGCTAAAACTGATATCCAGATGTCAGACCTGTCAGAAAAGCAATCCCTGACCACAGTTTGGACAGAATAAAAATGGCCTGGATTATCCAGACAATCTGTGCCCCATCAACACAGACATGGTAAAATAAATTTGTATCTGTGGACAACAGGACCAAGAAACAAGTTTAAAAGCAGTAAAGAAAAATCAAGGGCAGATCTTTGTGGCATTCTCATAGGAAGACAGAGAAGGGTCAGAAGATGACAAAATGTGATTCAAAATGGGACAAAAATATGACAAATGTGATTCCAAATAAGACAAGGTCACAAAAAGAAAAAAATGTTTCAGAAGATGTTGAAATCCCTAAAGAGGAAGAACATCCTGGGAAAAAGGTATGGTCAATGGCATCAAAAGCAGCTGAAGGTCAATGAGGGCAGAGGCACATACAGAGAGAGACTTGGCTTGGTGTGGGCCCCTGCAGCCTTTGTTGAAGGCAGGAAGGGATGACAGCTGGACTGAAGAAAGTCTAAATCGGAATCAGAAGAGAAAGTTTTATTTTAAGAGAAAATCTCTCACTTCATCTGTTCTGTATTCTTTCATATTTTTGGCTTCATGCACTTACAATTTCCTACTTATGTAACTCCTAGGAAGTGTGCAGATGGAGAAGAGTTGTTGGGATTATGGTCCTAAGGCTGGATAAGTGTTACCGGACAGTTGCCAGATGCCCACGCTTGCTGAGACTCCTTATATAAACACTGTGATCAAAGAGGGCCTCCCCCTCCCCTCCAGGGAGCACTCCCCCAAGGTAGGGCTCATCTTCATCAAGGGGAACCGTGAGAGCTTCCCTCACTCAGTGCTTCTGCACTACGAAGTCAGGCAAGAACAGCTGGCAATGTCTCCTGCTCATGTGGCAGCAGCCCTGCTTTGCCCTCTGGAGCTCCCTGGTTCAATCTGCAAGGTGTCATTCAAAGCCAGAGGCTGTCTCAGTTGCAGTGCTGTTGCTCGGTGCTGCATTGCCTCAGTGGATAAAGATTTAATTTTCTAGAGCTGTGGAAATGGCACCTTTTAGAAGAAATCAGCTCTAAAAGTTAAATAGCTGTGCTCACACCTAACTTAATTTGAAAGATTATTCTCCTATTTGTCTATTACTCCCACTTCCTTAATGGATTCCTTTAGTGTTTATGGGCTTTCTGTTAATTGAACATACTCAGGATCACAGTTTCAGGAAATTATTTAGTGAAAAGGTAGAGAAACCTTTCCCTATTTCAACAGACAAACAGAGCTTCAGTTACTGTGAAATAAAGAATACACCCTCATTAAACTACCATTTAACCCAATGTCACAATGGGTGCAGTTCCCATTAAAAATCATTTCAAGGAATAGAGCTGCAAGTTCTGGACCAGCTAATGATGGATGCTAATTAGCAGCAGTTGAACAGAAGAAGCCATCTTAACTAAACAGACAAATCTGTACACTAAAAAAGCCATCAAGCTCCCACTTATAATGAGGTTAATTTAAACCTACTGTTGAACTAAACCAGGCCTCCAGCTTGAAGGAGACACTCATCTCCCTTCTCCTAACTGCAACAGGGAAAATGTGTTTTAAATTGAAAACTTCCACTTCTGAACTTGTACAGTGACTGTAGGGGCCAAATTCTTCTGTCCCTGGCAAAAGTCACCCTGGCTCAATTGCCCCAGGGTTGGCCTACTCTTCTAGGGATAAGCCCATCACAGAACAGTGGATTCAGGCTCTATTTCATATCACAGAAACCAAAATCCTCACTAAAGACTGCAGCTCCAGTGGTGTTGTGTCACACAGAGCACCTACTTTTGTTCTGCAACTTTCAGCTACCTCTGCAACATCAGCTATTTCTGCAACATTGCTTTTCTCCAAAGAGAAAAACCTCAAGTGCTATATTGGACATAATATTACAAAATTAGGTTTATTGAATTACATGTTCCCTATATGAGTTTTCATTTCTCCCCTAAAACATGATCATCTTATTTAACCCTTTGGATTTTCTCCTCGTCCATTTTATTCCATTTTTCACTCTATCTCAGGCTAACCCTGCAAAATTCAACAGAACTTCATGGGCTGCAGTGTGACTGGTGTGGGATCACTTCACATATTTCTTTAGCTCTTTCATCTTTGTCTTTCACTTTCTTTTCTCTCAACTCTGTACCACTGGTTTTAAAGTCAGCCCTGAAACTCAGCATTCAGGCTGAGTGAGGCTGCATTCCTCCCATAGTAACTCCAGGTGTAAAGGCTCTAGGAGCTACAGGGTCAGCGATGCCATCAAGGTGCATTTCGAGATGCAACGCTCATCCTCACACCTGACCCTTAGTAAAATATTCCACTGACAGTGCATGGAAACAACTAGAACTCAGTTATCTCTCTCAAAGTGTTTCCAGCTAAGCAGGACCACTAAAACAAAAAGATACTGGCATTATAATTGGTAGAGATGATTCACCGTGCAAAATTCGGCACTACAAAGAAGAAAGGTCGTTGACTGATTTTTCTCCCCAAGGCAATTTTTCTGAGTGTTGTCATGGCTTTTAAAGGGATGTTGATCCATTCCTGACAGCACAGACAATTAGGATTAATGTTTACTACAGGCAGACCTCCAGTGAGAAGATTTTCCATATTTGTCAGATTTGTCTTAGCTCACTGTTTCTTGGCATTGCTCCATTTTTCAGAGGCAAGAAGGATGGACTGTTTTGCTTTATAGGATTTGCAAACACAAGTGGGGAAGGTAGGAGCTTCCTAATATTGTCTGAAAATCCCTCAGCTGTGAAGAAATCCACAGCATCACCTCATTAATGTTAAACATAATCATTTTTTGGACTCTCCACTGACACTTTGCCATGGTAAAAACAGAGGTAGCTCAGCTGAAGTGAACAATATTTTGCTGTTTACAGCTGAATTCAGAACTAGAAACTGCCTCTCATAGAAAGATAAAGCTAATGCCAGTTGCTACTAATGCAACTAAAAATACAGTTCTAGAATAAAAAATAATAAAAAAAACCCCAGCTCATTTGGGAAGATCTATAGAAGATGTAAAAATTCAGATTCTCAGATGTTGGGAACTAACACAAGTCAGTTTGCATCAGCAAAGAGTCTGCCCCCAGGTTTCTATTTCAGAGGTTCAAATTGAAAAACCAAATTAGAAACTGATAACTTAGAAAAGAAATGAAAATCAAATGATAAATTGATATCAAAGGTTAATAAATTTTGCCAGAGGTTACTCCTGTGTTAAAGAAGGTCTCAAAACATTTAAACAAATTTTAAAGAAGTCTTAGAAGCACCTGAACTCGACTTTTACCTTTTGTAATAGCTTACTTTGTACCTACTCAGGGACATGTACAACTGAGTATGTTTCATACTGGGAGCAAGGAATTGGAAGAGCTGTGCTTCCACTTGATGACAGCAAATAGGGGCCAACAACAAAAAGCCTTTTAAATTAAATAAAAAAAGGAATTAAAGCACTGGGATCCCTGCTTGTGAAATTCACGCTTATGATCAGTTAGAATTAAATGATGCTTTTTGTTAGAAAATGAAATATAGGATTTTCTATAAGCATAAATTGTTATTTTTCCCCAGACATTCCTAGACAGATTACAGAAGCAGCTTTTAGGCTAATAAATCAGAAACCTTCCCAATACAAGTGAGTTTAGCTTCCCTGTGCTCCTGAGAATATCAAGTCAAAGACAGCTGCCTAATTTATATTTTCTAAGTAGAAGATAAAGCTAATTATTTTTAAGTGGAACAATAATTGCCATCAGAAATTAATTCCTTTAGTAGACAAATCCCAGACACAATTTAGAAAAGAGAGATGTTTAAGTCTTCTATTGATTTGTGGATGATCTGATTTGATTCACAATGAGGACTAACCAGCAGTGTGCTTAGTTATAAATGCCTAGCAAATCAGGTGGGCACTTTTCCTCACGGGGAAAAACCTGCAAGTCCTTCTTGGAAGGCTAAATAGAAAACAAACTGTGAGCAGAAAGAACAATTAAGAAAGAATTTATATTAAAGAATAATTAATAAAAAATATTAATAATTAATATTAATTGGTAGAAACAACAGAGGCAAACAAACAAAAAAAATATACAGTTCAGATTAAAGATCAAAAATGGACTGTCAGGAGACCAGAGTGCAGACTCTGGATAAAGCACCTCCTGTTCCTCAAAGGACTCTAAGGAGCTGGCGGATGATGCCTCACAGAGCTGCCCAGAGCCATGAGAGGACAAGGACAAGCAGACCTCACGGTCACTCAGGTCTCCCCATCCAGCTCCCCCTGCTGCCACCGGACCCTACAAAGCCCCTAAATACTACAGATGCCTAGAGAGTCACGCTGCAAGTTTTCAAATCCAACTGCTCTTTGCACACCTCTGTTGCAGTCTTGGCTCTTTTTCCATCATTCCACTGTTTGCACATTCACCTGTGTCAAGCTAACATAAGCTCTATCTCTTCACTGGATGGACTGCAAACTTGCCTGCTGCCCATATGGAAAAGCCCTCACATCTAATGCTGCTGTTGTCACCTCATGGCCTGTGCTAGGTGTAAGAAAATCCTTCTTGAAATGACAGTATCATTTTCCTTGGAGCATAACATACTTCAGATTTCTATTTAATATCATTACAGCCAGTCTCTGCCTGAGAGATCTGGATATTATTGAAACTGCAGGAGCCTCCAAAATCCGTTATCAAGAACAAAGCTACCTCCTGACAGACTTGTGCTCTGCTCACACCTGTTGTTGACACAGAAAAACCCACACATTTTAAACCTTCCCCAGTTGTTCTATTTCCAAACCATTTGAAGACCACTATAACTTTTCAGTGCTCTGTTGATGCACCTAGAGTGTCTCTTCAGCTTGCTTTGCTCCTGATACAATTTAATAATGAAAGCTTACAATCTGTCTCCTTTACGTCAGCAGCACTACTCAAATGACTGCAGTATGCGGAAAATCATTTTCATTCTGTCTCCAGCCCACACACTTATCAGGAAGGCTTAGGACCTCAGTTTGTAAGGATATAAAGAAGGTTTAACAGAGAAACAAGTCACTATAGCAACACAGGTTAAAAATGAGAAATTACATCTTGTGGTGAGAAGGGAAAGAAATTTTTTATTAAAAATTTTTTTATTAAAAACATACAAGTCTCAGCCTGTAAGCTTGTGTCTTTTAAACACACCAAAGGTACCACCTGGGGATACTCACAGTGTCATTTCATTGTACATATTTCTGGTTTCTTAGGTTTTTTCCTACACTGCATTCCCATTTGCAAACCTTTTCTTTGCACAAAAACAAGCATCCTGCCGTCCTTTTCATATGAAGTTTAACATTTTTTTGCTATTTCCTCAGACTCCAGTAGCTGGAGAAGAGTTACACAAAAACTCATAATATTTGAAAGGCTTACACTCCATGGTCACTTTTAAGCATATGTCAGCAGGATCAGAGGCCAGCCTGCTCAGGTGCTCTGCCTTAAAACCGACCACCATGCTGTCAATGTATTCACATGGTTTTCCTCCAAATTCTACATTTACTGAGGAGAGTATTTCAGCCACGTTGTCTTTTGCATTTCTCCTACCACTGCTGCTATTGATTAAAGCCACTCACAGAGCTGCTGTCAGCTTGGGGAGCTCACACACAGCTGCTTCCAGTCAGCTGCACACATTCCTGGTCAGGGAGGTATGGAAAGGAGCTGGAACCCCAGCCACCTGTTAAAACATGTTCTAATAAGTAAGGTTGACTGTGTTTTCTACAGAAATAGAAATTCTTAGTTATGATTTATCATCAGAACATTCCTGGAATTCAGTAAGGGACATTTTGTTGCTTCTCCAGGTAGACCTGATAAACAGAGCTTATCTCTCATGGACAAAAGGGATGAGCAATGGGGCAAGAGTGAAAAGATAAGCTTGAGATCAACTTAAGTTTAATTCCCTCAACTGCAAAAAGCCTTTGTGACATTGAAAAATCCATGGAGTATTTTTTCTCTCAGTGTCCCATATGGAAAATGGTGACCTTATCACTTGGCAGATGCACAAGGGCCCAGTGAGGACGTGGGCATTAGTATGGACAGCACTGCCAGCTCCATACCATGGAGGGAAGGAACATCTTCTCCCTGACGTTTTAGATGCAAGGCTATATTCATTTCCAATGCTCAGATAAACATCAAAGCCAATTTCCTTGCTGCCTCTGACTACTCTTAGAATATAAGTTGAGATAAAAACTCGTAGTTATTGAAATTCAGAGAATAAGGCTAAATTTTGACTGTGAGTCAGCCAAATTGATTTCCAGACTGATTGATATTCATGCATAATTAAAGCTGGGCTTTTTTTTTTTTTAAGCAGTTCACACATTTACCAATTATCAGTATTACAGGAGTAAAAACCACTTTTAGTGGACATCCAAACACTTTGCCTTTGGGTGCATAAACCCTGAGAGACAGACAGGAACTTTGAGCAAGAACATCACCCATGTAAGCAGCCTACAATTCCACTCACTTTGTTGTTTTACACGTTGAGGATGTTTCCAGTTTGATGCACCTCTATTTGAATGGAAATTCTAACTTTTTTGTAGAAATCCAGGAAAAAAATTTCCTTGCAAATAGCCTTCCATAAGGTGACTTTGAAGATGCCAATGCTAGAGGAAAATACCGTTTTAGTGCCCTTCTCTATGTTACAATAGTATGCCATGTTTCTGCTTGACTTCTGGGACTGCTTTGCCATATCAAAACTTACACATAACATTCCAGTAAAATAATACATATATAAGAAGTTCCCAGCACATTCCTATCTCTCCAGTTTCATGTCTCATAGAAAAAAAACAGTAAAGCACACAAGCAAGGGCATTACATTGTTTTCTACCAAAACCAAAGATTTAAGACACTCAACTATTTCACAGTTCCTTTCCTGACTTATTCTGTTCATGCTGTTGCAGATTCATGGAGCAACTGCTAAATTAAAGCTTCACCCATAACTGCAGGCAGGAAGTATGGAAAAACAATCCCTAAATGTCATGGCTGATTAAAATCATATTATAAAAAGTACGTTTCAGAGTTAGTTTTACGTCTGTTTAGTATTCTATTTTTAATACAGTTAGAAAGTAAATTAAGCCACTTACAGTGAACCAAAACTTCCCTTGTTTCCATGGAAATGGTTAGAAGGCTGATCTGAAGTTAAGCAGACTGGTAAATACAAATGTTTGTCACCAGCCAGTTTAATCCCCACGGCTGCCTCTCGTGCCCACCATCACACCCAGGAGCCTTTCCCACTGCAAAATCCTTCTTACTGACAGCTGATTCCTAATCCAGTGCACAGACAGAGCAGGACCCTCTCAAACACGTGTCACACTGACAGGGGCAGGGGCCACCAAGACTGCACACTCATCAGCTAAAAATTGAGTGTCAACAATAGATTCTTTTAATATTCCACAATTCCAAGGATGAGCTGGTGTTGTTTTTATTTTAATTTTCTGTCATTGCCAGTTTTTCATTTTACACTGCAATTTTACACTGGTGTAATGCTTGTATCCAGTGAAATTACTTCTGCTTTATCCCAGGGTAAGCAAGATCAGAATGAGATCATTTGTGTTTTATTTGTTGGAGGGAAATGATGGATCACTGTTCAAATATTAATACTGACATTTGCTATGGGAAGATCCTATATAATACATCAGTAATACACAGCAAGAATTTTGCCTGTGGGTGTGGTTGCAGGGGAAGCATGAAGGTGTCTTCAGAGGCTTTGTAAGAAAAAGGGAAGATATATGAATATTGCTACAAAACAACTAATGAAACACAGTCATTTGTGCCTCTGTGAATCTGCAAACTTCATGCACATATCAAATTTTTTGGCCTGTTTAAGGCAGAAACCTGGCAAAACAGAAAACAAGAGGCCAGTTTTGTTTGGCCAAAGTTTGAGTTCAAGCTGACCTGAGCTTGCTGCTACCCAAAGGAGTGGATAGTGCTCCTCCATCCTGTCTTTCCATACATTTCTTTTCCCTCACACCAGACATCTCTTCCAGCTTCATTCCTTGCACCAACTTTCGTGCTTGTCAGGCATTTTTCTGATGTACTTCTACTCATTAATTTGGCAGAAAATGATACATTTTGGTGGGGGGAGTTACATTTCCTGTAGCTCAACAAGCCAAATAACCCCAGCGAGGGATCAACGAATGCCAAAGTCAACATGTATGGCCAGAGATGACTGCAAAGAGCCTCAGCTGTGTATCTGAAATGTACCTCAACTCATTAAAGCCCCTATCACACACAGAATCATAGAATTTCTGGAGCTGGAAGGGACTTAGAAGGATTGTCAGATGGATACTCTCTATTAGTTCATAAATAATTATTCATTTGTTTAAGTAAGATGTTACCTTTCTGTACATACAGATAAACATATGCTTCCATCTAAAAGGTTGAAAAACCCAAAACAAACCCAAACCATGATGAACAGTGACTGGTTTTGCAGTTACCTGGTGCCCAGTTCAAACAGAATTAGCATCCAAAATATTTAACTCACCAAACAATAAGGAAAAGTAGTGGCAAAAATTCTCAGTTAAGCTGCAGATTAAGTGTCAATCCTTCACTCTGCTGCAGCACTATGTATGGCTCCAAGAATATAAAATACAGTAAACAATAGACAAAGGGGAAGGGGGCTGGTGGTGATGTAGCAGAGATCCAAGAAAATAAATGTTTGAATGTACAATCCCTAGAAGCAGGTAAAAAGCTTTCAGCCAGAGGTATTCACGCTAGTATGAACAAATCTGGAGAGAATGGCTTACCAAGTGTCTTCAGGAGGACAAAAATGCATTATCTGTACGTGACACATAATAGTTACTCTGATATTTCTGATGTGTCACATGAGGTCAAACCTTTTAACATTTGTCAAGCTGGAAAACAACAGCAAAACTTGAACTATCTTTTACCATGACTTGAGTCAGAACAGAGCCCAGCCCTGACAGCAGCTGCACAAGGAACAGCTGGCAAAGACCTAACATGCCTGAGCAGTCTCATCACCTCAGATTTTCAGTGTCTCAAGTCTTCCTCGGAAATAAAAAAAAAAAAAATTAAAAATAACAGAAACTGAAAGTAATTTCTTTCCCAGTCAAAGTCTTCTGAAAAGTATAAACAGGAGAAACGCTCATCTTCCTGGCATACTGTATCTGCTACTCTGTGCCAAATAAAACAGCATTTCTTTTCAAATACTTCCCAGAAAAAAACAAGCATAAAAGACAAGAAAGAGTATTTAATTTTAAAAACCTATGAAATTTAATACCTTTTTAAAAAAATGTGTAAATTGGTGTTGCTGATTAATTCCAAGAATATAGAGGTACTGTGTGAATCAGAAACCTTTAACAAAACTGAAGGTTTTCCCTGAAGCCCAAAGGACGGTTTGAAGTTCGTCTTGCTGCTTTCTTAAGATCCCTGAAGCAAGCTGCCTTACAAGGACAGACTGAAAGATTCTGGAAATTTTCAGCCTTGGAAATAAAAGACTTGGAAATGAGACTCTCACTGCTGCTTCCAACAACTAAATTGGAGGGTCTGAAGAGGGAGGACCAAGACTTCTCCCAGACAGGAATACTGAGAGCCCTACAGGCACCACAGGAAATGGCTTCTCAATGCAATCAACGTGACAGCAGCCAAATATCCAGAAAGGAGACTCAAGAAGCTGCAAAATCTCCAGCTAATAAGGTCCTCAGCAACCAGATCTAAGCTGGTCCTGATTTGAGAAAGGGTTGGACCAGATCCTTCAAAAGTCTCTTCCAATCTAAACTATTGTGTGGTTCTACCTCATCAAAGTGGGCAGAGAAGATCATGTACTCTTCTCCCCAGCAGTACCCAGGACAGCACATGTGTTTGGAAACCACCTGTGTTTTACCAGAGCTTTCTAGGAAGATATGCCTGATAAAAAGTTCCTAGTTTGTCACAGCCCCTTCTCCAGAAGAGGAGATTGCACCACTACAATCTGAAGTTAATCTTACAAAGCTGAAATTTTGTATTCAGAGTACATCTGAGAGCAGTCTGGACTATTTGCACCAGGGCTTTCAGTGGAAAAAACTACTCAGTCAATAAAGGGCCTACCTCCTTCCCTATACCTTAATGAATAGAGTCAAGTCCAACTCCGAAATGCTCCTTACAAGTCAGGAAACTGGGTGACACAAGTTGAATGCAGCCTGAAGCTGTGCTTTTACCACAAGTGTTACTGCACATTTCACCACTAGTTTCTCTCCCTGAAAATTTGGTTTGATGGCACAATTAACCTAATCAGCTGCCCCTCTGCAAAAAGGGAAATGCTGTTTCTATTCTCAGACACAGTCCTATATTTTTGCTGATTTTCTTGTGCCAGCCTTGGCACAGGTTTAACTCTAAGGTGAGATGACAGACCTGTTTTGTTGGAGCAAAGGTGAATACTTTCCTGGCTATAACTAACTTGCCTACTTGTGGATCCACAGGAGCAGCAGTGCTGCTGCAAGAGCAGGGAGACAGGAGAGGATTCCCATACTGCCAGGTGTTGCCTATAACCAGAAGAGAAAAAACCCTTGCACCAGTGTTAGCATAGAGTCAAGAGCAGACCTTTATTTTTGAAGCTTCCAGGTGTCTCGGTGGTGATGGGCACAGCCAGAATCAAATTTCTACAACTTTATAAGGTTAATTAATTAGGATATCTAACAGGTACATCCAATGGGAGATTCATATGCCCCAGTAAGGCACCCCTGGGTCAGCCCCTTGGAACTGGTCCATGGGGTTCTCTTCCCCACTTATTATGTCTTATTGTAGGTCTCCCTACTTGGAATAAGATTAAACAGTATTTCAGGAATGAGTTTAGAAAGTCAGCTTATTGTTCTAAAATCTAGGGGAAAAGGGTAGGAAAAGTACTGGAGCTACAGCCATGCATTGTCTACAAAGCTACAAATATATGAAAAGATATCTAAAAAGCTTAGGCATCACAGGGATTCAGACATAGGCTGAGTTAGAATTTGAAACTGCAGCTTGTAATGCAAATGCTCTTCAGTGCCAAATAGCCATGTCAGGAGAGGCCCCTCCAAGCAGGGCTGGGGCCAGCTCAGCAGTGCAGCCCCATGCCAGAAAGCTGCCAGGAGCTGGCAGCTGACAAGAAAAACCAAGGGTACTGATCCAATGGAGCACAAGTACTTTAGAGCCACTTTCTAGTTTTAGCAGCATTATGGACCTATTTAGCCTTAGCTGTGCTTCCCTTATCCAGTACTTCCCAGAGGTTCCCAACAAAACTGGTTGTACTTTTCATTTCTGCATTAACTGCCTGCCTCAATATCCTGCTCTAAAGGATGCAAATGGGGGTTTTACCACAGAGTGCTGGGGTAGATGATCCATGTAGACTTGTGGGAATGCCAGGAGCCTGTCTGGCTTCCAGCACGCAGCCCAGCACTTTGTGTATTCAGAAGAGACCATTAGATCATTTAGCCCAACCTGCTGTATATCACAGGACATGATATTTCACCATCTCATCCTTGCACTCAGTCCAACAAATATGTATCAGGTACAATAAACTGTTATTCCCTGTATATATGCCAGCCTGAATGAATGAGATATTGTTTTCTGAAAAGCTATCAAGTCACTTCCAGTATCCTGCAGCCTGCAGTGTAAGACTTCCTTGAATAACTCATTAAAGGGAGGGGAAATCTGACCACTGAAAACTGGTAAAAGTTGCTGTTTACAGGACCAATATATTTGATTAAATTGGCATCTTATGGCATGGAAATATTCAGTTGCCAGTAAGAATGCTGTGATAAATATTTTTTCAAATATTTTTATGGGTCATGAATCAGTGCATGGTGCCTACTTAGATTAATTGCATTTAATTCCAAATGCTAGATTAATATTACAGTTTTACGCAAGCAATGGTGATGTCCCATCCCTGAAAGTGCTCAGGGACAGGTTGGATGGGGCTTTAAGCAACCTGGTCAAGTGGAAGGTATCCCTGGCCATGGATGATCTTTAAGGTCCCTTCCAACCCAAACTTCCCTGTGTTTCTACCTATGGTGATGTATGTGGAATTTCAAGGTGCCTTACAGCAGAGATGTCAGGATTACCATGCTCCTTCTCCAGCCAGTACCCATGGCTCACTCATGTCTCACCTTCAGCCAAAACCCCATGCCCTGCCCTCTGCCATCCCATGGTTTAGCTCTTTAACACTGACATGATGGACAGTGCTTGAGTGTCCAAAGCATAGTTAATACAGAATTCAGAATTACTGGCTAAATGAGAGTGTCTCCATTTAAACAGAATATATGAGCCTTTTTAGGATATGAATCTCACAGCTGTTCACTGAAAGCCCATCTCAATCCTTCATTATTTATCTCACTGTGCCTGCAAAGTTACAGAAATCAGTAAACCCCCAAGGCAACATTTCTGCTGTCAAGAATTACCTACTGTTCATGCATTTTCCTCAGGTGCAAGACTGTAATCATTAGCTGTAACATTATAATTCTCTCATGACTTTCTCTTCAATTCACGTGTCCAGTCTGGATTTGCAGCACAAAAGATATTGACGCACTAAAGGGAATCCAGGAAAGATTATCATGATAGTCAGGGGGCTGAAGGACTTGGAACATGGAGAAGAAGCTGTGGCAACCAGATTTACTTGGTTTAAAGAAAAGGTAGAAGGAACAAGGGAAATCTCACAGCTATCCACAGCTACTTAGTACTGCTGAGGGTGTAAGGAAGATGGAGCCAGGCCCTTCTCAGAGTTAGCAGAGTGGGAATTGCAGGTAACACTTGGCAGTGCAGATAATGCAGCTCTGAGTTACCTGAGGGAGCAGTCACGCCGCTCCGGGCTGTTTCTCGCCTCTTTTTGACAGAGAGGATTGTACTACGTGAGGAGCACTGTACCTCCACACCTAAGCAACACATATCTGTAACAGCTTGCAAGCTGCAATGCAGACATACACTGTAAAGGGAACTTGCCAGAAGCCTCTCTGGCAGTCACCCTCACACCCCCTGAGCTGGGACCGACGCTCCTTGGCAGCCACACCCCACACTCACAGCAGGTTTCCTTACCTGCTCCACCCCAGAGTTCCCACAGCGGAGTCTCAGACACGCAGATCCCTACAATAATTCGGTCTTGGTGCAACAACTAGGTAACAAAATGAGAGCCCGAGCTGCTCCCTCCGAGAGGGGGCCCGAACAAAGGAGCCCGCGGCTTTGCCCCATCTCGCTTTGGGCGCAGGGCAGCCTGGCGCGCTCGGTCACCCGCACGGGCCACAGGGGCCACAGGGGCCACAGGTGCCACAGGTGTCCCTTGTTACGGAAGGGCCGGCTGGTCACGGCTCATGGCTCGGGATTCCCCTCACAGAGCTCGAACCGAGCTGCTCACCGAGACACCGGCCCCGAGCATGTTCCCCTACAGCCCCGCCCGTGTTTAAGACACGAAGCACACACTCAGACTGCCCGGCATGGCCATCAGCTGCTGCCGCTCTGAACTAAACTGTCTCTCACTGCCACTGCCTCACAGCGCACTGGAATTGTGCTTAAAAACCGGAGTTTCTTTGAAATATATGCCTATTTTTCAGGACGTGGGGGCTCCCTTAATAGAGAAGCTCAAAATTTACAGCGCAAAAGTGCAAAGGAAGTCCAGCCATTCGAAAACACCCATTCGAAAGCACAGCAACTTCTAGAGGTCTCGTGTATTCATTTTTCACAGCAAGATCTAGAGGCAGAACGAGAATATCATTTTACATGAAAAGAAGAAAAAAAAAAAGCAAATTAGAGGCACCACATTTTGTTGAACATTCAGTATTCTCACTCACAAATATTCTACCTTCAGAATAACTTGAAGCTAATGAAGCACAGCTGCTTTATATGCTTCAGAAGCAGATTAAGACACATCAGGATGTTCAGTAACTATGTTAGAAAAGCAAATTCCTTAAGGTAAAAATATCAGTCTAGAGAAAAAAAAAACCTGCTTGCCAAACCTGGCTCTGTACTTTCACTATCTTATAATTCCTTTTGATTAATACATTCTCTTATACTAGATTCAAAAAAGTAAAAGCAAAGCTGATGGCAATTAAATCTTGATCCAAACCCTGCCCTGAGCTGTCTGCATAATTATGTGCTCAGCCTGAATTTACACCCTTTCCTATGTAAAACTTGCATTAGAAAAATGGTGAAAAAACTCCGGCAGCAGTTACACATTATCTAAAATATTAACACCTATTTAGACTGTGCTTGCATTTCAGTCCATGTTGAAAACTAGTGTTGCAGTTGTTAAAGAAAAAAAGAAAAGAAAAAATATGAGTGCTTTGCCAAAGTTTTCCTAACAGCTTTAACATACACCTCCTTTTTCATATATTACTGTGGTGAACAGTGTTTTCCAAACTCAATACATTTTTAAATTAAAGTGGAAAAGAAGTATTAGAAAGTACACAACTCTTGCAAACATTAAGAGGAAAGTATTTGCAGCTTCATATTATACTATAAAACACTCCTTGATTGTAGACATAATATTTCTGACTTTTGAGTTTTACTTCAACCTTTGCAGATTAGAAACTTCTTTTTAAAGAACTTCTTGCTATTTTCAAATCACTTTTCCAATTGCCTTTATACCAACATCACTGATGTGCATCACACCTTGGTCAGATTAGGTCAGATCCTGCTCCAGCTCTGGCAATACAAATCTGGCACAGGTGGCCTCAATTAAGGTTACTACAGACTGGCGTGGCTGTAATTTGACACAGAGCTTGGATTCCTTGCTATATTAGTATCCCTTTTAAACACCACTCCTTCTAACACACACAGAGCTTTATTATGGTTCTTAGCTGGTTTTCCATTAATCATCCCCACACTTTGCAATGGTAGGCATGCTGTTTGCAATGATGTAAACCTAGAGAAGATTCAGTGAAGTCTCTGGAGAAGTACATATGCAAAAAGGACGAGAGCACCCAAGACATCTATCATGCTCATACACAGGCCCACCTGTTATGCATTTTCAATGCAAGGATCTGCTGCCTACTTTACAAGACATTATTAGGGATAATGAATCTGGAGCCTTGGATCCCAAGGAGATGAAAAGGTAGCAAGTGTCTGGTATGCAGATGGACTGGAGAGTGCACTGTGATGATTAAAAAAAAAAGCTCAAGGTGAAAACTCTAAGGGATCTTACTAATGATCACAGGTAGATACAGATGGAGTGAGGAGCAGGACATCAGGTCTCTTCCTTCTCTCATAAGTGAGAAACATAGAATTGTTAAGGCTGGAAAAGACCTTTAATGTCATTAAGTTCAACCATTAGCCTAATCACTAATCCACGTGCCTAAGTGCCACATCTACATACCTTTTAAATACCTCCAAAGTGATGGTGACTCCACTGCTTCCCTGGACAGCCTATTCCAGTGCTTGGCAATCCTTTTGGTGAAGATATTTTTCCTAATATCCAATCTAAACCTCCCCAGACACAATTTGAGGCCATTTTCTCATTTTCCTGTCACTTGTTATCTGGGAGAAGAGACCGAATCCCACCTGGATACAACCTCCTTCCAAGCCGTTGTAGAGTCAAAACCCCTTAGCAGAATTGATCAGAAACTGCGTGGATATCACTTGCTCAGCCCCTTCACTTAGATAATTAAGCACCAGTGCAAACCCTGGAGTAATCCAGTCTGCAGCTTGTATACTCCATCCATATGTACATTCTGCCATTCCTCCAGCTGCAGCCTGGAGGTAGGAATCACATCAGCATCCTACCTGCACCTGAAGGTCATGAACCAGGGCCCTTGGGATCACTTTGATCCAGCAGGGAATGCCATGCAATCCTATCAGGTCACATTCCCGTCACGACAGTTTAATGGTGCACAGAAATAAATGTTCATCACCTCACCACACTCTAAAGTAGCGTGGGTGCTGATAGCTGACAGAAACAAATGTTTTTCAGAGACAGAAAAGAAATGAAATAATAAAGGAAAAATATTGCAAAAACAAATAAGCAATTAAAACTTATTTCTTAAATATGACGAGCCTTTAAGTGAGACAGCCCTGCCATAATAAAACCATTAAAAACTCATTAAGTGGGCTGTGGAAACTTCTATCAGATAGATATGAGATTTCATTGACAAAAGAACAAGACCCAACAGATGAATGAGCCTGGGATCTGTAAGATTTGTAAAGTCTTTTAAACTTTATTCTACTTTATAAAAAGCTAAATATTACTGCCGAAGTCTATGGAGACCATTCCCACATCTATCTCTGTTTAATGGAGTGGTCAGAGAGATAGCCAGGAAATTAATTTCTCAGATTCTAATAATGGAGGAATTGACCATTTTCATTAGAAACAAAATAACGTTTGCAAAGGCTGTAATTTAATCTCAGTTGCCATCCCAGTGCCTTATGCATCCCCTCCCATTGCTTTCTGTCCTTTCCTTTTCCAAAGGGGATGACAGGCTTGGCAGTTAAATGACTTGGAAGGAAATATGCAGGAAACCATCAGCACAGGCTTCCTGGAAGAGCTAACATGAGCTCAGTGCTCCAATTCCTTCTTCTCTAGCCCTCTGCACACAGCTACCCAGGACTGCCATGTCATGGGTATTCTCCATGGATATTCTCATGGCAGATATTCTCTAGTACATTTGGCACTAAATCAGTTGCACACTGCAGTCCTATTGGTGAAAATCCTCCCACTTTGTTCAGATCACATTTCAGATACAGATGTAGTTATGACATGGTTCCAGAGTGGAAAGTAATCGATTGATCCATCGTTTGATGAATTTATATACACTGATACATTATTGCAGGAAACATCCAGAAGCAGGCTTTAACATCTACTTTATACATCTAATCAAAATATATATATGTGCAATGTATCTAATTGATATAGGTTAAGAAATGGCACAGAAATTCCTAAAACAAGAATGCAAAAAGACTTGCCCTTTCTTCAGAGAGCTAAAAGGTACCAATTTACTTGTTAACCAGGGAAGCAGCAAAGAAAATAGTTGTAATAGGAAGCTGAAGCTAGGAGGACATGTAAAAGTACCTGCTAAAACATGTTTGTTCTATACATGGTCCTATTTGTCAAATCTTTTAATACAAAATGAAGCATTAAATTTGTTCACTTCCCCAAAAGTTGCATATTTCTGTGATTTTCAAACATGCCTTACCATGTACCATCATAAAGGGCTGTCAGTTCATTAGCTGCTTCTCCCTCAAGACCACCAATCCTATTCCTCATTAAAAGAGCGGAAGCCAGAAGGGAGCTGCCATTCTCTAAAGTCCACCAGGAGGGAGTACAGGGGGTCACCACTGCCTCACATTGAATCAGGACCGCAGGCAGAAGAGATGCACACAGAAAATTGAGTGGGGTCATGGTTAGGAGGTGGGAGAAAAGACTGTGAAGGATGAGGAAGTGGTAAAGGGCAGCAGGCTATGCTGATGAGGCTGGGAGACAGAAAACCAGAACTGAAAGTAAAACACTAGACACATTTGTGATATTAGAACATCAAGGAGTGCTGGGGATCTGACTCATATTTTGAACACATAATGATGGCAATATTGTGACACTAACAGCTTCAATTTACTGTAACAGAATGATGGGAGAACACAGCTGCAAACACTTTGATGGGGAGTGTTAGATGTTTAGTTATCATTTAGGCTGGGTTTATGGGCTCAATCTTCTTTCAGATTAAGAAAGTGGGAAGAAAAAAATCCATTTACTTGATGGTTGTGTACCCAGGTATTATTGGAATCCATAATAAAAGGTGTTATTAGTCACTTTTATTACTGACCAACATTTTCAAACCAGAGCCTGGAGCAAGATTCCCATCCATAGTAAGGGGATTTAAGCATATTTGGTCCAATATGATACATTTTCCATTGATTTTTCTATAAGCAGCCATAAAACATTTAAATTATTTCCCCAAAATTTGATCAAAATTAAAAAGAAGATCCAGAGCTGGATGCAGAAATATTTATTGTCAGATATTAGTAAGCAGAATGCTCTGCTGCTGCAAGGTTTGGTTTCAACACAGTTCCCAGCTTCTCCAAAAACCATATAATTTAGGATCATCTGGAGGTTCAGAGGAAATACTCTAGGGTGTGGAACTGTGGATGGAATTTAAATTGAAAGTATTTATATCCTATTCTACTTTATGCCAATGTCTAGCGTTACTCCATAAAGCAAACCCTAACACAGATATAAATCTGTCAGCATTGCATAAGTTGTGTCAATCCACTGGTCCTTACACAGATGCTGCTGCTGAAGGATCCCTAGCAATGCCACTCTTCCCATGCTAATTTGTGCACCTTGGACACAACACAATAGGCAGTTTGTATCCAGAACTTCTCTACCAGCAACAGACAAAACAAAATGTCTCTAAAATAATATGTAGCTCTCGTGGAGCCCGAAGGATGATTGAGAAAAGGAAAGAAAAAGTGAGAACAGCCTCTGAATGCATAGGTTGTGGGAAGCCAAGTCTGTACTGCCCATTGCTTTGACAGCTGTAATCCTCACTGAAGCCTTTTGACACTTTGGACACAGGGATCCCATTAATAATACCTTTCAAGTCATTCCTTCTGCTACCTCTGCTTTATAGCTTCTACTTATTAAAATACTGCTTCTCTCTTTTTATATCTATTTTCAAAAAAAGGGAACACAGAGATAGGATTTATCAAAGCAAAAAAAAGCTCATGGGTCAGCTGCCCCAGGCTACATTGCAAACCAAACAAAAAGAATGCTAAGCTGCCTGTCACCAAAATCATCAGTTCCTGTGACTAAGAAAATATTTTTTTGCTATTCCAATGCAAAGGCCACTATTGACATAACCAAATTTTATCTTTGGTCATTACAGATCTAAGCTTTTAATCTTTTTCCTTTAAAATGCTGGATAGCATTGTGCTTCTAAAGATCAAGAAGTCTGGTTAGTGTTTTCCAGAAAATATCAAACTCCAGCGCTCTTCCTCACCCTCCTCTTCATTAATCACATGTTTTATACAATGGTTACAATCATGGAGCAGGCTGCCTGCATAGTCCCGGAGCAGATAGTTGGAAGTGGCAGCCTGCACACAGGGAATCTATATCCACATCCCCTTGACCTTCAGGCTGCTGCAGGCATCTCTACTCGTACTCAGAACAGCATTTGGTCTGCAGCAGATCCTCCTTTTCTGCTACTTCCTAAACCTCACTGCTCTACAGTGCAGTATCAATCTGTGGTTTGCTTATTCTGATACCACAGACCTAAGCAGCACCCCTTTCAACAACTTAGATGAGAGAGGTTTTCCCATCTGTCTGAAGTGTCACACAAGCTGCTATTTAATGACCACCAGCTGAGTTTTGTGCCAAATAATGGCTTTGATTGCAAGTGTGGGATTTTAGTTGTCTAAATAATTACTTTTTTATCTCTAGTTTATGGTTTACATCCTTTGCAGCACACACCTCACATTTCAACAAGTCTCTAACATGCATTAATATTTAAAAAAAGAAAACCCAAACAAAGCCTAAGCGATTTACAGCACTGACTGAAGAAGGTCTATCACATCATCACAAGTTTTAGGATCTGCCCAGCTGCTGGCTTGACATGAACACCTAAAATCATAGCTCCCAAAACACATTTGCTTTTCACAGCTGTGTTGGGTTTGTGTGGCAAGGCCTTTGACAGCAGGGATGCTAAAAGGTGGCTTCTCTGAGAAACTGCAAGAAGCCTCCCCTGTGTCCAACAGAGTTGGACATCCATCCATCCATCCATCCATCCATCCATCCATCCATCCATCCATCCATCCATCCATCCAGCTGCAGGATGGACCCAATGCTGGCCAAGACCAAGCCCATCAGTGATGATGGTGGCACCTCTGAGATACAACTTTTTAGAAGGAGGGGAAGGGGAGAAAGGGGAAGGTGTGAGAGAAACAGCCCTGTAGACCCCAAGGTCAGTGAAGAAGGAGGGGAAGGAAGTGTTCCAGGTAGTGGAACAGAGATTTCCCCACACCCTCTGGATGGCACCCATGCTGAAGCAGCTCATGAAGAACTGCAGCCTGTGGGGAGGACCCATGCTGGACAAGTTTGTGAAGGACTGTGTCCCATGGGAGCAACCCCATGCTGGAGTAGCAAAAGAAAGCAAGGATGAAGGAACAGCAGAGACTACCTTAGCTGAACTGACTGCAGCCCTTATTCCCTCTCCCCTTGCATCACTGGAGGGAAAAGGCAGAGAAAATAGGGAATGACTTGACCCCAGGAAGAAGGAAGGAGCGAGAGCAAAGGTGTTTTAAGATTTAGGTTTATTTCTCATTACCCTAGTCTGATATGATTAGCAATAAATTACATTAACTTTCCCCAAGCCAAGTCTGTTTTGCCTGTGACAGTAACTGGTGAGTGACCTCTTCTTGTCCATAGGCTGACCATGAGAAGACTTTTATTAGATTTTCTCTGCCCTGCCCAGCTGAGGAGAAGAGGGGTAGGGCAGCTTTGGTAGGACACCTGATGTCCAGCCAAAGTCAACCCACCACAACAGCTGGTTCCCCATGTGCAGCAGAAAAATGGCATTTTTCTTGTCAAGTTCTGAACTGCAATTAAAGACAGCAGCAACAACAGGCATGACCTACTCAAGGTTCCACAAATCCAGTGGTACACAGTGCTTCTGGCAGATGAGGGGCTGTTGAGGATGCTGCAGCACAGACCAGGCTGTTCCATGTGTGTTGCCCATCCCACAGGGAGCAAAGCCAAGCCCTGCCTCAGGAGGCTGGTGCAGATCATTGCCAGCAGCAATGCTCTGGCCCCATCTTTTTGGTGTGGATACTGTAGCCCACCACCAGTAGATGCTATTTGTGTGATAGGACAAAGTGGATATAACTTTCAGCTTTCCCTCTGTGCCTCCTCAGGCTGTGCCAGAGGCTCCTGCTTGGCTGGCTCATGGGGGACATCCTGGTGATGTGTCATGCTCTCATGTCATCTTGTCTTCTCTGTACCACACATCCACAGCAGGCTGTAGTGGTACAGGACCTTGCACTGATGAAGAACTGGAGTTTAAACATACAGAAATAAAAGAAAAGGAAGACAGGTCTGACTTTTTGATTCACTGGTCATCAGCATTTAATGTGTTGAAATAATTGTGCTGCTCACTTGTGCCTTACAGGATGTGTCACATGGTTAAAATTTAACAGACAAATTTCACCCTGTGGATTTGGGTAGGGCAACAGTCTGGTAGTAGCCAGGCAACGCTTTCTGAAACAAAGTACCCCAGAGGTTTGGGGGTTTTTTCCTACTGAGAAGTATCTTCTGACCATTTCCTAGCTCACACTTTTCCACAGTCAAGAGCAGCTCCATCAGTGCTGATGGGCTTTGTGATGCTGCATTCAGGTTTGGGGTGCAGTTTACCTCAAAGTAGGGCTCAGTCTGTTTGCTGTGGCTAAGCCCCCTACCCAGCTCATGCTGCTAAGAAATTGGACACAGCACCATTAACAGCTTCAGCTCAGAAGCCCTCACAAGTTCATAGCCAAAGTCACATCTGGTTTTGGGTGGGATGTTGAGGGTTTTTTGGTTATAACATAAAACTGAAAGCAGCAGGGGAGTAACAGACCCAAGTACTGTATCATCATAAACACAGGTGGGTTCCATTCATTGTAAANCTTTTTTATCTCTAGTTTATGGTTTACATCCTTTGCAGCACACACCTCACATTTCAACAAGTCTCTAACATGCATTAATATTTAAAAAAAGAAAACCCAAACAAAGCCTAAGCGATTTACAGCACTGACTGAAGAAGGTCTATCACATCATCACAAGTTTTAGGATCTGCCCAGCTGCTGGCTTGACATGAACACCTAAAATCATAGCTCCCAAAACACATTTGCTTTTCACAGCTGTGTTGGGTTTGTGTGGCAAGGCCTTTGACAGCAGGGATGCTAAAAGGTGGCTTCTCTGAGAAACTGCAAGAAGCCTCCCCTGTGTCCAACAGAGTTGGACATCCATCCATCCATCCATCCATCCATCCATCCATCCATCCATCCATCCATCCATCCATCCAGCTGCAGGATGGACCCAATGCTGGCCAAGACCAAGCCCATCAGTGATGATGGTGGCACCTCTGAGATACAACTTTTTAGAAGGAGGGGAAGGGGAGANGCTTTGTAGAAGGAGGGGAAGGGGAGAAAGGGGAAGGTGTGAGAGAAACAGCCCTGTAGACCCCAAGGTCAGTGAAGAAGGAGGGGAAGGAAGTGTTCCAGGTAGTGGAACAGAGATTTAGCCACACCCTCTGGATGGCACCCATGCTGAAGCAGCTCATGAAGAACTGCAGCCTGTGGGGAGGACCCATGCTGGACAAGTTTGTGAAGGACTGTGTCCCATGGGAGCAACCCCATGCTGGAGTAGCAAAAGAAAGCAAGGATGAAGGAACAGCAGAGACTACCTTAGCTGAACTGACTGCAGCCCTTATTCCCTCTCCCCTTGCATCACTGGAGGGAAAAGGCAGAGAAAATAGGGAATGACTTGACCCCAGGAAGAAGGAAGGAGCGAGAGCAAAGGTGTTTTAAGATTTAGGTTTATTTCTCATTACCCTAGTCTGATATGATTAGCAATAAATTACATTAACTTTCCCCAAGCCAAGTCTGTTTTGCCTGTGACAGTAACTGGTGAGTGACCTCTTCTTGTCCATAGGCTGACCATGAGAAGACTTTTATTAGATTTTCTCTGCCCTGCCCAGCTGAGGAGAAGAGGGGTAGGGCAGCTTTGGTAGGACACCTGATGTCCAGCCAAAGTCAACCCACCACAACAGCTGGTTCCCCATGTGCAGCAGAAAAATGGCATTTTTCTTGTCAAGTTCTGAACTGCAATTAAAGACAGCAGCAACAACAGGCATGACCTACTCAAGGTTCCACAAATCCAGTGGTACACAGTGCTTCTGGCAGATGAGGGGCTGTTGAGGATGCTGCAGCACAGACCAGGCTGTTCCATGTGTGTTGCCCATCCCACAGGGAGCAAAGCCAAGCCCTGCCTCAGGAGGCTGGTGCAGATCATTGCCAGCAGCAATGCTCTGGCCCCATCTTTTTGGTGTGGATACTGTAGCCCACCACCAGTAGATGCTATTTGTGTGATAGGACAAAGTGGATATAACTTTCAGCTTTCCCTCTGTGCCTCCTCAGGCTGTGCCAGAGGCTCCTGCTTGGCTGGCTCATGGGGGACATCCTGGTGATGTGTCATGCTCTCATGTCATCTTGTCTTCTCTGTACCACACATCCACAGCAGGCTGTAGTGGTACAGGACCTTGCACTGATGAAGAACTGGAGTTTAAACATACAGAAATAAAAGAAAAGGAAGACAGGTCTGACTTTTTGATTCACTGGTCATCAGCATTTAATGTGTTGAAATAATTGTGCTGCTCACTTGTGCCTTACAGGATGTGTCACATGGTTAAAATTTAACAGACAAATTTCACCCTGTGGATTTGGGTAGGGCAACAGTCTGGTAGTAGCCAGGCAACGCTTTCTGAAACAAAGTACCCCAGAGGTTTGGGGGTTTTTTCCTACTGAGAAGTATCTTCTGACCATTTCCTAGCTCACACTTTTCCACAGTCAAGAGCAGCTCCATCAGTGCTGATGGGCTTTGTGATGCTGCATTCAGGTTTGGGGTGCAGTTTACCTCAAAGTAGGGCTCAGTCTGTTTGCTGTGGCTAAGCCCCCTACCCAGCTCATGCTGCTAAGAAATTGGACACAGCACCATTAACAGCTTCAGCTCAGAAGCCCTCACAAGTTCATAGCCAAAGTCACATCTGGTTTTGGGTGGGATGTTGAGGGTTTTTTGGTTATAACATAAAACTGAAAGCAGCAGGGGAGTAACAGACCCAAGTACTGTATCATCATAAACACAGGTGGGTTCCATTCATTGTAAACAGTGCACTAAAGCCTGTGCAATGTTAATTTGCTCATCCTCAAGCAATGCTCTACTGTTCTTTGTGGGTTTGGTATCAGTGAAGAATACTAATTGGTGAATAATACAAAGGTCCCTGCACAGCTATCAGACAGTAATGACCTTTGCTTTCCAGGCTGCACTGGAGCTCAACCCCTGAGCTGCAGTGAAAGGCCACATGGTTTTATTAAACTCCCTGAAAAAGCTGTAATCAAAGAAGGCCTCATAGTCTCCATAGTAACAACTGGAAAAAAAATCTCAATAGATATCACAAATAAAATAAAGGGCTCTGGTTGGCAATCTTGAATTGTGAGAGCAGCCCAGAGTCTCCCCTCATCCTCCCCATAGCCCAGGACCCCCTTTCAGCCCAGCCTGGGTCCACCAGTCCCTTCCCAAGTGATGCCATAGGATACCAGACTCTAGTTTCACTCTCTGTGGCAAAGTCAAGGAGATGAGAACTTGTGCAGTGGTGGTAAACAGACACAGAGTCCTGCAGTGCTTCTGGGGGAAACAAAAATATCACAGATGAAAAACATCAGTGCAGGGAAAGCAGAGCCCTGAATGGTGTGAGCAGGTCTTCACACTCTCGTGTTTTTGAGGAGGCAGGTAGGGAAGAGGCACAGCTCTCATCAGGGCAAAGACAGCAACAGCAGCAACCAGGTCTGCTGTCCTGCTTATTTATTCTGGAAGGAGAAGACTGGTCATATCCTAGGAAAACCAGGGGATCTCTGTGGGCTTTAGTACGACCAGGAGAGAAAGGACAAGGGAGAGAAGGAAGGATTGCTCCTCTTGTAGCAACAGAAGAGGAGTCATGTCAGGCACAACTTAGAAAGGGATCTGAATATGACCAGAAAGCACAGAGGAGAGTAGGCAAGTAGCTTTGCCAGGAGGACATCCTCATCCTCTAGGTCCTCTTCCAAACCAGGTTTCCTCTGGGAAACTCTGATCTGCTGATCTGTATTTATGTAACGAATCACGTTGATCTGTATTTCTGTAAGAAACCATGAATGAGTCACACCTGGGAGATGTTTAGGGGCTAAATAATGCATCTGTTACTCACCAACAGAGATGTCTTGCTTGGACATACCTGCTTGAAGCTCTGTGCTGCTGGGACAGACTTGCTCTGGCACCTGAGTTACCCTGGGCATCTCTGCATGTTCCTGATGATGCTGGAATGTGCCCATGGTAGACATTCACCGCTTCCCCCTTAGAGCTATTTCACAATTATATGTATCTGTCTCATCCTCAGTTTTTTCTTGACTGTGTGCTCCTTGATCCTTTTTACCCTGTATATGCACACCTATTCTGCCACCTTAAGTGTATTTCTTCCTCTTTGCTTTTTACTGCCTTCAGGTTTTGTGGAATGTTATCCTTTCTAATTCAAATCACTGCTAAGCCATATAAAATACATCATCTTTCTTGCATATATATAAAAAATACTCTCTCCAGTCCTTTCTTTTCTACTGACACATTTCTCCAATTCATCCACGTCAGTCTGGCATTGATATGCCAGAACCAGCAATACTGTTCTACCTGTGCTGTGTACAGCTGGATCATCACCTCCCCAGAAGATAATGCTTTTGCCTCTGTGTGTAGCCCCAAAATCATACTCTTCAGTGCCAATATAAGCCCACTAAATGGTTTCCCACTGCTTTCTTTAGGGTTTGGGGGTTTTTTCATTTCTAGTGCTCTATAAGTATCTCTCTCCTGCAGAACAGCTGAGTCTCTGATTATTTTTCGCAGATGTAAGAAACTGAATTTTTCAAGCTGGAACTAATCTTTTACTATTCTTCTATATTTCTAACCTTTAATATCCTTTCTACCATTTTTACCCTTGTTAATCTTCCCAGTTCCTTGCAAGCCAACATCCTCTGCTCACTTAGGGATATGGTATATCTTGAGCAGAAAGCAAGCCCAGGAACACACTGTGACTTCAGCTGACAATTTGTTCCCTCGTGAGAGGCATCTGTTAGCATCTACAGATACACAGCAAATTATTTTTCCCTCCATGCTTCTCCTGGCATGCTGGAGAGAAACAGCAGGCTCAGGCTGGGGGTCCCTGTTCCACCCCTTCCTCCTATGGCTGCTAACCCATCTGTGTGGGGCTGACAATTCTGTGCCTCTGAAATTTCGTAGCTGCAGGCCTACTAAGGTTTTTCTTCCCAAGGGAAAACTTCTCACTTCCCCAAGAGAGATTCTATAAACCATCTCTGTAAACTATATTCTCTCTCAAAACAACAGGTGGTATTTTTCTACCCTGTTTTTCATAACACAGAAGATATAATTTCTCTCCCTTAACCAATGGCAATATAATAGAGAGGTGTTGTTGTTAGTAAACAATCACTTTTTAGCATTAGCGAAACACACTATAAAAGGGTGTTCCATTTCTATCAATAAAGCTTTCTGATATTTTAGCCTTCTGGATTGGAGTCTTTGTGTTTCTGTTTGTGGGCAACAGCACCACATCTGTGTGAAGGAAACAGAGCTGCCCCAGAGAAGCAAATCACACAGAATTACTGGATGGTTGGGGTTGGAATGGACCTCTGGAGATCACCTCAACCCCACTATTAAAGCAGGTTCAGTTAGAACAGGCTGAACAGGAGGATCACATCCAGAGGGGTTTTGAATATCTCCATGGAAGGAGACTCCACAACCTCTCCAGGCAACCTATTTCAGTGCTCTGTCACCCTCAAAGTAAAGAAGTTTTTCCCCATATTCAGATGGATATTCATGGGTTTCAGTTTGTGACTGATGTCCCTTGTCCTGTCACTCAACACCCTTGACAAGAGTCTGGCTCCATCCTCTTGACAACCACCCCTAAGATATTTATGTGCTTTTTCAAGATTCCTTCTTCTCCTCCTCCTAACTAGAGATGCTCACTCAGGTCATCTTCATGGGAGAAGAGAAGATCTTGCCCCTCTCATGCTGCATACAGCTCCTTATAGCTCAGCAGGGAAGCAACTCCATAAAAATGAAACACAAATCCCAGCAGCCTCTCTCTCTCTCTGTGACTCCTTCCCATTTATTATTTCTTCCTCTGTTTATCATCTTCCTTGATGGTCTCAGGCTGTGTAAAAGTACTCTCAGGCAGAAAGAACTCCTAAACTTGTTTTTGTAATTCAGTGAATCAAAAGCTCTCCTTTGTGAGACAGTTCCTTTCTAGAAATACAATTTCTACACAACCTCCCACTGGAGATAATAAGGGTTCAGATGTTTTCTAATCTTTCTGTAGCTGTAACTCCCAGCAGCACTGATGGTCAGTCAGGCTAGATGCACTGATTTCAAGTGCTACTCATCTGTTTTCATTCTCTTGCTCCATATGTTCCCTAGCCAGGGAACAGGTTTCTCTTACCGGCTGCTCTCAGGATGGATCAGGCAGCAGTTGGTACTCAGAGCAATATAAATAAAGATGTGGACAGGAAAAGTTACAGAGTTTAAATCCTTCAAGTACAACACAGATTTAAAGAACAGGTACTAAATATTTACCTCTACTTTTTAAATCTCACAACATTCTAGAGTGGAAGTAGATGACCATCCCCACACACAAGCACAAGAAATACCAAAGTTCCCATTTAAAATGCCCCCTTTCAGTTGTCCCCAGAAGCTCTCAGGGGTATTTTTGAATTTTCCCCAGAGGGGTTAACAATTAACATTTTTCTAGAGACTGTTAATTACTGTTGGTACCAAAAGTAAGAGTCCTTCAAATCTGATGTGAAAGGCTATAGAGGTTTTCTGACCTTCTTTCTGTAGAAGCAGTGGGAGATCCCAGCTTCCAAAATTAGCCCAAGGCATTTGAGGGGATCTTATGAGAGAGGGTGCCACCAAAAGCAAATGTGTCTCTGCATGTGCCACTGCCACTGTTCTTAAAATTACATTCACAATCTTTAAGTTTGGAAAAGACATTTAAGATCATCAAGTTCAACAGTCAGCTAAGCACCATCACCAAGTTCACCACCACACCATGTCTTCAAGTTCCACATCCACACAGTTTTGGAACACTTCCAAGGACAGTGATCCATCACTTCTCTGGACAGACTGTTCCAATGTTTTACAACCCTTTCCATGAAAGAAAGAAAAAAATCATAGTATTAAAACTAAACCTCCCCTGGTGCAACTTGAGGCCATTTCCCTTCCTCTTGTCACTTGCCACTTGGGAGAAGAGACCAACACCTACCTCACTACAATCTCTTTTCACATAATTGTGGACAGCAATAAGGTCCCCCCCTTTCCCAGGCTAAACACTGCTTCTCATCAGCCTTGTGCTCCAGACGCTTCCCCAGCTCCATTGCCCTTCTCTGGGGTCCTGCTTCCAGGCTGGACCAGTGGGAAAGGGCGTGGCCAAGATATTCTGTTATTCAATACCACCTTATGTCACTGTCAGAGGAGAGGAAAAGGGTGTCCCTGTCTGGCAGAACAAAGTCTGGCAGGTGAGGAACCTGTCAGCCATTGTTCAGTGTCCTAAGGTCACACTGTGCAGAGTTGCACTTAGTCAGCATTTCACATGGAAATCACCCTCTCTATACACTTTTGTTATTACAACTGTTGCTGTTACTGTTTGCTTTCTTTTCTCATTGCTATTTCCAGTAAATTGTTCTTATCTCAACCCGTTATCTCTGCCTTTTCTATCTCCCACTGGAGTGGGGAGGGGAGCAGCTTGTGGTTTTCATTTTTTAGTGGGAGTACTAAATTGGGAAATACCATTCCTAAACCATGATATCTGGAAATGTTCCAGCCCCTCAATGTCTTTCTTGCAGTGAGGGGCCGAGAACTGAACATAGAATTTGAAGTGTGGCCTCACCAGTGCTGAGCACAGAGGACAATCACTGTCCTGGTCCTGCTGGCCACACCATTGCTGATACAAGCCAGGATGTCATTGGCCTTCTTGGCCACCTGGGCACAGGCTGGATCAGGTTCAGCTGCTGTTGATCAACACCCCCAGGGCGTTTTCTGCTGGGCAGCTTCTCAGCCGCTCTGTCCCCAGCCTCGAGCCCTGCATGGGGTTGTTGTGACCCACGTGCAGGACTCATGACTGAATTTCATTGCCTGCCCTCCAAGAGATCTACATTCCCACCCAACTTGGTGTCATCTCCACGCTTCCTGAATGTACACTCAATGAGTGATGAGAAAGAACTCCATTTCTTGATTAGAAAAAAAAGTACACCTTCACTGCAATGCTGGGAACCACCCTTGCCAATGAAGGGGTGAGGAAGAGGAGGAGTTGGAGCAAAGCTTGAAGAAGTTGAGGGAAGGATGGAAGGAAAAGGCTGAAATCAAGAAATGTGCTTGCGCAGCAGAACACCTCACTGAGCAAATATCTCTGAGCACTACAGGCTCAGACCATGTACCCCTATGTGTTTCTTCCTCTGCATTTCAGGTATTCCTGGCTCCTTTTTCCAGGCACAAAGCTGCTCTAAAATGAGAGCTAACAGCATAAGACTTCTTGATGATCTACACATCTAAAGAGATTTCTGCAGACAAATGTGATGGATGAATGCAGCTAGCGTGAGGTCTTTGGAACAGCCTTTCCCACCCCTTGGGAAAAAGAGAATGTAAATAGCCAGTGAAATCCTCTGGTGTCAGGCAAATGAGGATAATAAGTATGCTAGTAATGCTCTAAGAAAGCCGCATAACATAAAATATATCTTTTTTATGACAGTAATGCGAAGCAAAATATAGATATTTTGTACACATATTTATCTATACAACATACCAGATGCTACTTCAATTGTTAGCTTTTATAATAAATGTAATTTATTAAAAAGATGTAATCTTCAAAAAGGGAAGGTTAATGAAATCTGCCAGCATCACTTGGAAAGTGGATGCAAAGAGAGAGAACAGTGCCCATTTATCTCTTTTTCCTGATGCCATGAAGGAAAAGATTAACAGAAGGTAAAAGTAAAACCTACGAGGTCAGGTTTGATTGCTTATTTGTTGCTGCATTAGATCTGATATGCTCAATGAAAACCAATGAACCTTAACCCCAGAGTTGGGCAGGAATAAAAGATCTGCACTCTAAAAGAACTGGGACAGAGAACAGTAATAATTCAGATGGAGATTGTAAGTCAGGGCAGTCTTGTCTTAACAGGTGTAGACACCTACAATGTGGGTGTGTCCAGGAGAGGCACTTCAAAGGCACAACTGCTCTTACTCTGAAGTCTGCATCTGAAACAGGGGATGCCTCTTACCTTGGGAATGCCGCTTACCTCGGGAACTTTTGCCACAATGCCAATAAAAAAGGCTCCTCCTGAACGTGTTGATCTGTACTGCAGAATGCTAAAGTTGGGCAGAATTAACACAGATTCCTTATAATTCATTGGTAGCACAGGGACCCATCAGCAGAGCAGGCCATTTGCCCCTGGATCATTCAGGACTGGTCAGAGTTGTACCATTCTGTGAGTAGCAGCCAGTTATGGGGCAGGGCTAGGGGAGCAGAGTCATGAGGCTGGGAGCTGCCAGGGATGGGAACTCTAGAACCAAGCAGAAGACTTCTTCCAGGCCTATATCAGTGTTAGCCACAAGAAAGGAGAATGAAGGGAAGAGAGAATACTCACCCAAAGCTGTCCTTCAGCTATGGGCAACAGCACATTTAAGCAGAGAACATGTGAACCACATCATTAAATCCTGAGAACTTCTCAGGGACTCTAAGACAGGAGGGACAGTCCTTTGGATGAAGATACTGGACACCCAGAATATTACCAAAGGTACTTCAGTGCCCTTATATAAATCACTGTTACTCTTTTCTCCAGAGCACTGTGTGCAACTCTGATCACTCAGTCGTGAGAAGAACATCACAGAACTATAGAAGGGAATATTCAAAGAAGGGCAGCAAGGTTGGTGAGGGATGAAAATATTTGGACTGTGCATCTCTGTGAGGAAAAAAACAAGACACATAAAGAAATACATAAGATAATGAGTGAGATGGAGAAGAGGTATTGGGTCACTCCATCCACTTCAGTTTGTACATGTCTGAGATAGATTATTGCTGTAGAGCCAGCTTATGGAAACAAGGACTAATGGTTCTCAATCCCTTCTCTCTCCCTCTTTCCCCGCCCCTTCCTTCCTCCACTTTTTGGGCACCAGACCACCTGCCTGCACAGTTATCCAGGCTGAACTGCCAACAGGAGAGGGAACAGGAATGTGGTTTGAGTTTGTGCAGGCTCCCAGCCCAACAACAGCACGTTATGGTGTCTGAAACAGTCGTGATGTCCCATTTCAGCTTTTCAGAATGCTGCCAGTATTTTGAGCCAATATAAAATCCCTAAATTGTCTGGTTCTCAAAAACTAAACAGACTTGAGAACATCAACACCTTTCTCCTAGCAGACTGTGAAAAAACAGAACTTCCTGTTTGACTCCAAAAAGAAAATATCCCACAGAGGAAGCAATACTGCAACTTCCCAGTTCCAGGGAAGGGAACCCTCTACCACTGGTGTAGTTCTACAAGGCAAAGCTGTAAGCACTAAGGACAGCAGTCATACAAGTTTTGTTTGTTCATGTCTTTGCAAGTTCTCCTATTCCTCTGGAAACTTCACAGAAATTAAAACTATATTCTTTTTCTGTGGACATAGCCATGGCCAGATTCTTGTGACTCACATGAGCCTCTCACAGGTTCAGCCAATGGAACTGAAGTGGGTACTTCCATGATGGAGCAAAAGAAATCTAAATAGGGCAGAACTGGACTGTGAAACTCACTGCTACAAGACACTGCTGAGACCTAGATCTTGGCTCAGGAAAACAAAGCAGAAGATTTTTGTTTAAAATAATTCCCTCAGGATTGTTATTTGTTTGATTTTTCAGTACAGGACTGAACTGCACAGGACATTACACTGATTCAGCATGGCGGCTTTTATAATCCTGTATAAGATAACATTGGCAATAATACAAATACAATTCTTGAGCACAAGTGCATCATCATTAGATCAGCAGGATAGATTTTGGTTTCCAAGAACAAGTTTGCTCAGCAATCTGTGTTCTTACTGAAGAATACATAATCATCCTGGTATCTTATAAATTACATCAGTCTTGCACCCAAGTCATTAACAGAAAATAAGAAAAATAATATAAAAATTATTTTAAATTAAATAGGAAATTAAAAAATAGACAAAATTTTTTAAAGTTCTTGTTCACTGGATTCTGAAAACAATATGTCTAAATAGTTCAGTACATCTCTAATAGATAGTAGGTAACACTTCCCATCATTCTTGATTTCGTATTTGCTTTGCTTTTCTCTTCCATTTTGTCTTATTACTCTTTTAAATCTGTGCAAATGGTTTTACTTTCCACATTTATTTTTTCTCAATTCACTTATTTCCAGAACTGTTGCTATATTAACCACTACATTTCCTCCCATCTGTGGGGTTTCTCTCCACTGGGAGATAAACTGTTCCTCTTTATTTGTAATAGCTTATGATTAGTAATTCAGTTCTTCTGAGGAAAGCCTAAGTTACTTTATATGTGACAGCCATTTATTTTATGAACAGCAGGACCACAGACTAAAAACACTAAAATGATCCTGCTTGAAATACCCAAAGTGCTCAATCCCACAGAGGTGCACTGATATTAATGTATCCCCACCTGGGAAGAAAATTATGTGATAATTTCATGCTGCATCCCATATATTTTAGCAAAGATTTCCTGAACAAGCATACTCAGAGGCGGGTGTTGCAGACAAAGAACTTATCATAGACAAAAACTAAAGAGAGCAGAAACTGAAGAAAATGGAATGGAGATGTTGTAACAGGATGACAAAAAGAAGCAGAAGGTCAACTTAGTTTTGATGGACATTATAAATCATTATCCAATTCTCAGCAAGTCCATTGACTTGTCTGGAAGTCCAAAACCAACTAAAACTAAAGTATGCAGAGTTCAGGGATCCTAGATCAGGAAAATTGAAGCTATCTTCTCTAAAATAATTGCATGAGTAAGCCAGCAGAAGATTCGGACTCATTCTTCTACAAAATAACCCCTCTAGATGCGTAACTGAAAGTACACAATTTTTTCATGTCATGTTGGGTATTCCACTGGCAAAGCAGCAGCCATGGGTGGATTTCTTGAACTCTTACAGGTAGGGCACACTACCGAGGTTTGCCAGAACAACCACTGACTGTCATGGAAATGTCTCACTGAGAAGCACTGGAAGAGTTTATTCTGTTTAAATAGTCATTCTTCTAACACTGCTTTTTCTTTGGCCAGGTCCCTAGTAACAACAAGGTCATGTTAACAAATTCTAATTTACCAAAGGCACAACAAAATACAATGTCTGGAAGATGTAACTGGGCAACTTCAAATCAGAAATGAGACATATCTTTTACCCAGGAAAGAAATTAACCAAGACATTAATGATAGAGACTGCTGCAAAATTTGCTGATTCCTTCTACCTTGATGTATTGAAGCCAAGATTTGAATGCCTTTTTGGCAAGGATTCTTTATCCAAACATAAACACTGCTGGGCTTGGTAAAGGGTACTGCATCAAGTGCAATTGCTTGTGATGTACAAGCCATCAAGCCAGATAAGCTAATGGTCCCTTGTGACACTCTCCTTAATAAATCTACTAACTAGAATTTGGGATTTATAGAGTCGTGGGCCAGAGGAACAACTGTGATTGAGGTTGTACAACCAGTTCCTGTGGACTCTATCATGTTCCTTTTGAAATTTTTGGCAAAAATCCCATGGTATGAGCAATACTTGCCACCAGTCACAAAGGGAAAAGGCTTTTATAAATGAGAGTGAGAAGGCTGAAGGGGTGAAACAACATTTGTTAGTTGTTACATCTATAAATACTTAGGAATTTATTTCTTTGTTAGCATTAAGAGAATTCAGTCTCAATGGCAGTTGCCCTGACAGAAACAGAGACCTTCACACCAACCTGCTGTGAAATAACAAGAAATATACTAATCACTGCAAAAGCCTGAGTTTTGACAAATTTAAGCCTACTTCTCATTTTCTGCTCCATTTCTAACAAAACCAAGTAACATGAAATTTAACTCTCATGTTACCTTACAGAATATTTTATTTGGAAAGCTTAACCTAATCAAAGGGAAATCACTCTCAGGAAGCAGAACTGCATCACCGACCCATCAATTACCCTCACTGTAAAATATATCTATTTTTTTAAATGTCCTAATATCTCCCTTAATGCCAACTCTCAGAAAGAATTTGCCTATAATTTCAATTTTCCTTTAGCACTTAAAATGCAGCAGACATAAAGAAACAGCCCATGGGCTTGTTCATCTGCAAAAACCCTGAACATAATTGGACTTTATTATAGACAGAGCAAAATCCAGGTCCTAGATGTTTAGAGCTCTCATGTGAATATCATCAGAGGTAATGGAACATCACTGTTTAATAGGATTCAAATGCTGACTGTGTGTTCTCCTTGCTGACTCACCTCTACCAGTGCCATGACTAATGGCAGCTCTACCACTGATCCCCTGTTATGTTCCCAAAGTCTGTCTTGTACCCTAGATACTTCAAAAATTGGCCTCTTCTAGATGGCCAAGAAAAGCAGATGACAGATCTCAGCAGGGTGGACAAGAGGTCCCATATGGAAATAGAAATAAAGATGGCTGGGAAACACAGGAAAGGAAACTAATATGCAGAGGTGGGAGAGCATTTAGGGATGAATGCAAAGCACCCTCAGCTTGGTTCAAAACTGAGTATTAATGGATACTTCTCCTGGTCTAGCTTGAATGGAGCAGTTCCATAGGTGGTTTCCCATGTTATAATCCATGAACACACAATGCTGTGGGCACAGAGCTACCCAGACCTGGCTTCTCTCAGAGGTGTACAGCAACCAACAGCTCCAGCTGTCACCCCACATTTTTACCACTTTTTCCTCTCCAGCAATGTTTGGTCTCTGCTGCATTCCCAAGCTGCTGGCAGAGAAAGAAGCTGTAGTTACAAATGTGCTGACTAGCCATCGTAATTGGACTGCAGCAGCACAGACAGTATGGGTAAGTGTAGAGTTCCTACTTTTCTGGAAAGGAGACATGGTGGAGTGGAGGGGAATTACTGTCAACCTTTTGCCTCTACCCAGCCACCAGATTCCAGTGTTTGTAGACACCTTGCCCATTGAAGACATCTTGCCCCACTCCTGGCAATATTCAAACTAGGTTGGACGGGGCTCTGAGCAACCTGGTCTAGTAAAAGGTAGCCCTGCCCATGGCAGGGAGGTTGGGACAAGATGATCTTTAAAGTTCCTTCCAACACAAAACATTCTGTGATTCTATGATCCTCAACACATCAACACTTAGAGCAGATCTAGAAAAAATTAATCAACAGGAGGGAAATGTGGGTGCGGGAGAAAGGGGAGGAAATGACTGACAAATACAGGTGGATGACAAGTGCCCTTCAATCCAACAAGACAACCCATTCTTCCTGAAAGTAACCCTGTGTGCCACAGCCTTTTCTACAAAATTCCTGGCTCCCATTCTCCAAAGAAAGGAAATATTTATCCCAAGCTCTGAGTTTCAATTCATCCGTAACTATCTAGCTCTGTAATAATACGGTACCACTATTGTTAGCAACAGTCTTTTAGCTTTGTCTTGAGTTTTCAAGGCCTCAGGACAGAGCTTTGTCTCTTTCACCACCTGAACTTTTCTTGGCTTGCCTGCAGCTTTAATTTGGTTTAGTTGACACAGGAATTCAATTGGCCAGGTTGCCCACAGCTGATTTGTTTTACTTAGGTTTATCTTCACGTGGTACAGCTATAGTTTTAGAGAGAGAGAACTAACAAGCAAATAGTCCATCTGGAATGAGATATTTGTGGCTCTAACACAGGGATGTGGTATAGAGTTATACAAGCCTGGAACAACATCAGAGACTTTCAGAGAGGGAGACACAGGACATGGCATACAGGATCACAGCCAGGGGGTGACAAGAAATGGGGCACAGCCTGGCACTGAAAACTTCGTCACCATAAATAACTCATTCATGGTCAATTAGAGGAAATACTGGACAAACCTGGGTTTATAAAAAAACAAAGGAATAATATCTATCATACAAAAAGAATATCAAATATAGACTACTTGGATGCAACCTGGAGCTGCAGGCTAATGAAGAATGAGCAAAGGCATAAAAGTGTGTTAGAAAACATAAAAACACCACAAGTGGATCCTAAGGGGAGTAAGAAGAAACCATCAACATAAAAAACATATTTCTCTCAACAAACCATCCCAGATGCTAATGATTCACCATAAAATCCATCACTCTTCAGCACCACAACCGGACTGAAACCACAAACCCTAGGGCCCATGGAAGAGTGAGCATAACACCAGCACAAGGGGTAGAAACTAAAAACTGTGAGCAGAACTATTGGAACTGATTACTTTTTACAAAACAGTTACATCCAGCCTAATAATGATTGGATTTTATTATTTGAGTTATACTAGCAATGCCTCTACTTACATTCATCATGTGCTTGCTTCTGGCCATGACACAAGATTTTGAGCATAATAACCCAAACATTAAATACTGCCATCCTGTCCCTTCCTTTGGGAGGAAACCAATATTAGCAATCTGCATCATCTATTGCAGAGGCCCATGGAGGCTAAAGGATTGAGCCTACCTAATTGGTGGACAGGGTCATCTGAGGTGTCCTTACTGTTATAAGGAGAAGATTTAAGACTGGCTAGATTAGTCACATTAATTATTTCAACATTAGTACTCAGTTACAAATGGGTTTTGCCCTTTATGATTATGATTTATCCCTTCACACACAGAATCCTGACCAGAAAGGACTAATAGAACATTGCTGTACAAAGAAAAGCAAGGTATCCATCTCATTTTCCCACCCCTGATAGAGGCTGTTTTTCCAAGCTCTCACAAGGATTCAGACCAGTTCATCAGCCCCAAGGACCACAGTAACAGGGAGAGAAGTCTCACTTCATTACCTCTCCTCTGAAGTTATCAGGATTTCTATACATTCAGCATGGGACTAGAAACCAGTAAAGGCAGAAAGCATCTTTATGATTAGGGGTATTGACGGTTCTTGTCTAATTGCCTTGCTACAAATTCAAAATAGTCCATTACAGGGTCTCTGTGGAAATTATTGCACAAGTTAAAATACAGATAATTCATTTCTGTACATTGTGATTATGTATACTTTCATTTGGGGGGCAGAGAGGAAGGTTAAAAACATACATTTTTTAAAAATAGTCTCTTCTTCCTCTAAAGAACCAGCCTCAAAGCCTAGCTCTTATACAGATATTACAGTGCTGTAAAAATTAACAGAAATAATGGTGTTTCTATTTAACCAAAACTTTTTACATTTCTAAATTCCGTCCCTCCTTCAACACCATAAATAAAGCAGTTGCTATGGCACAATGTGAAACCAAACAGCTCTTTCTCTAGGCCAAGGAGAACAGCCTACCTCATCAAGAGTAGCAGGCTGTCTTTCAAAGCTGAGTGAAAATAAAATGAGTTTCACTTCTAAGCTTTGAATCCCCCTGTGAAAATCTGAATAGAAATACATGAAATGCATATAATATACCACTGGCTGGCAAAGATGCAAAAGGATTTTTCTAGGCCTGTAGGTTATTAAGACAACCCACTCATAAAAACTTCTATCAGTAAATGAGTCACTGAATCTCAACCAGGAGATGAATAATCATTTTAGGGAAGTAAGTGTGACCTCAAGAGGCTCTCTCTTACTTTGCAGCACAGATGAACAGGGAATTGGAAGAAACAGTACCACCACCTTCAGCAGAAAAACCTCCAAGCAGTGCACAGACATGACTGGGATGAAGTCCCACAGTGCAATCATTAGATGCAATTCGCTTCCTATGGCACACTGGAAAATCACACACAACAGTCACGTGCCCAGCTGAGGGCTCAAAATAAGTCAGCAAGGGCTCTGAGAACTGACCTAGGAATTACAGGCTGCTGCTCCAGCCACTATAACACCAGCAACAAAGAAGGATGAAAGTTTCAGGGTTACCCTGTGCACACAAATATAGCAGGGCACTTTGCCTGCTAGTATGAGCATGTAGGCATAAGTCTAATCACTATATACAGACCCCCTACCTTTCAGTCAGGACTTTTCACCTGGAAAATCTTCAATAGGTACAAATTAGCTCAAAGCATCCATCCATCTACAGTGCAAGCCAGTTCCTCAGGCTTGTGACTAAAGGTATTCCTTCTTTCAGGAGAAACACTGCCAGCATCTGTCAGACAAGAACTAATGCACTAAAATTACACCTCTCTTTTTCTTTTTTTTAAAAGGAATTTTAATAATAAATGTTCAACTTTTAAAAGTTACATTTTAAGTCAAACATCATTAATTTTTTTTACAAACTCTTGGAGATCAGGGTTTTAACAACATATAGTATTTCTTCATTTAAGATGGAACAGCCTATACATAAAATTGTGACCTACAGTACTGTGTATTCAAGACTGCAAGTTCATAAAACTACAAACAGAATTATTTCTTTAATAAAGTGGAAAATCATAAATTGCATGGAACATTAGACTCCTGCATGCCACCACACCAGTCCCTTAAAAGTGAGGAATGTGGCTTCGATGCGTGTCTTCACAGCAATTCATGGGCTACACTGTCTCAAATTTTCACTCCGAAAGAAATATGCAGCTTAGAAGAATTTAGGACTGGGAAAACTGATACACATGCTGAGTAATTCCCTAAAAAATATGACATACTAAGAGAATAGTGATGACTTAGGGAAGTTAGAACTGGCTTCTCAAAGGACGTCCACTTGGTACTCTGTCACACGTCAGCTGTATCGTATCAGTATCTGCTTCTATACGGCTCCATGATTCAAATGAATAATGTTCAAGAAGACCTTCTCCCACTTTATGATGGGATTTTCCTGCTGGTGATGCTTTTAAATTATGTTTCAGGACCTTATCCAATAGCACACAGGTTTTTCCTCAAGTGGAAGACATTCAGGGACACAAATATACAAGCTGGTCTTCTTGTCCACATTCTTTATAGCAGAAGTATTGAGTTCTCCTGGATGTCAAAATGTGCCACAACGCAAGTGATGCAGCTGTAGGGGTCAGTAATGGTCCTAGGGTGCAGGCTGATGGCTCAAGTTGAACTCTGAAAAATACCAGAGCAGAAGAACCTGTCAAAGAATGAATATGGTAAGGTCATTCAAAATTAAGCATACTATTTTATTATCTTATGTAAATAAAGCCATTCATTAGGAATTCAACATACTAAAAATACTTAATAGGGACCTTGTCAAACCCATGCACACTCTGTATTTACTCCTAGCCACTGAACTTCAGAAGGTACTGAGATAATCTTGTCTGGTGCTATTGTGACCCTCTATTATGCTATTAGCTGCAGTAGGACTTAAGAGAGGACTTAATCATTCCTTTTTAAACAGTTGTCTTGACTTAGGCAGCCAAAGATTATTAAATGTTTCCTAATTATTCTTTCTTTTTTGACTTTCTTTAATATGGGTTGGAAACACCACAGCCAGACTCTTACATCCCACCTTTCCAAGAAACTACAATCTACATGAATTTGGGAAGACTGTCTCTGGGGAAAAAAAAAAAAATTATGTGATACTTTGTCACAGCCCAATTTGGAATAAAACTATGGTAGTGCAAATGAGAAAGAGAAGTGGGAACATAGTAATTATTCCAGAAAACTGAAGGGGCAAAAGTCTGAGTTTGCTTCAAAGATGACTTTGTAGATTACTGAACCAGTAATGCCTCCTTAGTGGCCACATCCAATATCACTCAATTAAAATAGGAAACTTGACCAAGTGAAACAATTTCATATTTAAATAGATTATGTTCATTTTCATTAAATGAAAGCTTCTGCCATTTTAAACCAGCTCCTATGAGAAGCAGATCCTTCTCCCTCCTTTTCAGACCTCCAGCAATCACTTGGAAAGCCATATACAATTTTCTGCATATTCTCCTCTAACCAGAAGACCTTGAAATCAGTGGCATCAGCAGAACAGAGAGAATACCCTTACTTTTTGTTGTTGACTGTGAAAGTTCTTCCCATTTAGAACATTCATTTCTCATCCTCACTTAAAGAGCAAAGTTCTTACAGTTACTGCCAAGCCCATGGCCACGTGACAGCCCAGTTGGCATCCTCAGAAATGGGACTGAGCCCTGGGGTGCTCCTGCAAGGCTGTGAGAGAAAAGGATAGCAGCCATACTTTCTCCCATTTCACTTGCACCTCCTTTAATGGAGGAGAAGGATTACAATCTCATCTTTTCTCTGCCTCCTAAATTAATTTGGTTTTACAAGTCAGGCAGCCGAGGTATCTGCAAGGCACTGGTGCCATGGGGAAAGGGTATTTCTGCCCTAAGAAAGGCAAATAAATTGATAGAGGAGGGAACACGTATTGTCTCTCTCAGCTTGTAAGAATTTAAGCACTCTGCTCTGAGAGTGTTTGACCCAAGATGAATGAAAGTTCTGTGCAAAGTAGTTTCACATGCCTGTAGCCATCCCATCCTGCACACTCAACGCCTGCTTTGCAAACCTGACAAATATTAGAAAGGTGGAGAAGATTGGGTGACACCAACATAGCTGCCCTTTGGAAAAGCCATCAAAACAAAAGGGTGTTTTGGAAAACACCCTTTTTTTCTAGAACTATAGGCACACACACAATAGATCTTACTTCAGAGCAACTCTTTGAAGCAGACCTTTCCACAAAACCATGAGAACAACCAGATTCCTGTGCTGCTCCTGTAGGAGATGTGCAGAAATCTTGGCTAAATTAACATAAAGAGTTTTACAATAACATCATTAACACTCAGTTACTGACAAATTGATCAGCATTGAGTGCCCTCAGAAATGCCATTGACATAATCAATGTCAATGATCAAATAATCCAAGAAAGCACCACAAATAAAATATCTAAGCTGCCAAATTCACACCACAGTACCTTCCAGAGGAAAGTACAACAAATGTAGGTTAAAAGGAAGCTCTTCACCCCTAGGAGGTTATAATTCTACTAAGAATGCCAAGAATTGAATTAACGTATGAAATATGTGAGACAAAGCAAGATTTTTTCTCATTCATATTACATGGAACAACAAGTATTCTTGAGCAACAGTTCAGGATCAAGAACTAGCAACTAACAGAAAAGTAGGGTTTTTTTCAAGTGACCTTTTTGGAATCTCTTTCACACAGTAGTAGGGTGCCTAAAACACTTAACCTCATTTGCTCCCATCTCTGTGTTTCTCATTATCCAGCTGTTCTCACCCTGTGACATAAATATACTTTCTCAGTAGTCTAAGAATCCAGGACAAATTCAGTATTAATCTTGTTTGCCACAAAATATATCAGACACTAAATGGATAAAGTTTCCATATTCTGCCTTACTGATGTCTCTCAGCATCGATTAACAGGAAAAGATTTGAAACAGCAGATCACTTTATAAGACAATTTCATCTTTGGTTTCTCTGACTGCATTTGCCCAATTTTTTCCAGTTTGGATGCAGAGATGTGGACATAAAGCCACTAAAAATTACAAATCAGTCACTAGAAAACTACCATAAGGCAGTGTCTTTGATCAGTGGTCATGAGATCATGATTTTTCTAAAGGTGCCTATGACAGTTTTGCCAATCATCCCTGAAGATCTGTATCCCACCTTCTCTCTCCTCTTCAGTGAAATAGGAAGATTTAAATTTGGCTTGTAAACCCTATCACTGTTCCACTAAGTGTTCAAGAACTGTAGCAAGATGCTGCATCAGTAAGCAAATAATAGGAGACAAGATCAAAGACTATTGTTTCCTGGAGCAGATTTTTCTAATTGTATAAAGATAAATATTTCATGGATGTCACCTAAGTGGGATGTACCACTGCCTCTTGAAGAGTTATATCTGAATTCACTAATTTTCTCATTTTGCATGGAGAGAGGGAAAAGGGAGACCCAGAGTTAACACTTTTTACTGAATGGATGTAGAATAAAACAACCTAGGAGGTGGATTTTAAAACAAATACCTAAGGGAAAAGTATAGGGTACAACTTCTATCAGGAAACAGCAAAACAAAGAAAAAGGGACACTATAGGAAGGAAATAACCCCAAGGCTTTATGTGTGCATGGTCTGCATGATGAGAAACATTGAAAGAGTGACCACAAAATAATCTCATAGCTGTTTGTACTGAACTGTTAATGCAACCTGCTTAGAACAAACAAAAAAAAAGGGATACTGCAGGGCACAAACTAATAAGGGACCAAGGCAAAAAATGTATTTCCAGTCTGCTTTCACAAGGGGAGAACGGAAAGATGAAAAGTTGCAAGAGTGAGACATGAATGTAAAAACTGTAAGACTGGAAATTTCTGACTTGTGAAGAGACTGCAAATGCAAATACAATATGATGGCAACACCCTCTGACCCACACATGTATTGATAATCATTGCTCTAAGAAGTTCAGGTTAACAATTTAGCTTAACCAGGAAGCAAAGAATAATGCAGAGCTCAAGGGAGTGAAAGAATTACTACTATTTTTTAACAATATTATATATATTCTCATTGTATTAGTCTGTATTATTCACTAAAGTAAAATATATTTTATTAATCACTGCCAAATTGGTAACTGTAACAGACAGAAGCCAACAGACATATTTGACATCAATTATTCTTCATAAGTCATAAATAATGAAAGAAAAATGGGGATTCTTCCTGGAGAAAGCTATTATGCTAGACATGCATTATGTCTAAAACAGAATGGGAGCAGTAAAAGTGGGTTTGTAAGAAGGTCACACATAACCACTTTGAGTTTCTGCTTCCTGTTAGAACTAAGAAAATATTTAAGCTGTACTCACTGAATATAATTACAGATGCTTTCAAAGATCTTTAAATATTTAACTACCTAATCTTCTCTATTAAATAGATGTTTCTTTGTACCCCCAATTTACACAAGAGAAACATCTTTTATAGCTTATTTTTAAAAGTGGCTTTATTTCTTCTCTGAAATGCTGGAAACTGAAAAAAACTCCACTGGATAGAGGCCTCTGCAGGTGCAGCTTTGTAGATGCAGACACAAATTAGAAGTTTTCTTCTCTTTGATTACTGCTGCCAGTCAAGCCAATATTCACTACAGGCTCCAAAACGTGGAGGCAATTAAGTAAAAGGACAAAACCATATCTGCAAATTTCAGCAGAGGCTCCTTCAAAGTTCAGCACAGAGAAGGGCCCTGCTCACGACTGCACACCTGGCTGTGCCAAGAGCAGACTTTGCAAGCTCTTGGCACTTCAGCTCCAGCTGAATCTATTGATGGATCCTGCTTTTCTGAGCCAAGTTTCCAAGGCAGAGGGAATGAAAGGAAGGCAACAGGCTTATTTTAAACTTGACATTTCAGTGGAGCAAATCTATAGAATAATTGGAAAGACTTGCAACAAGCATATAATATTTATCCATACATTTTGTCCAAAGAATTGCTGGTTGATCTAGCACTACACTGAGGGGAAAAAAGAATATAGAAATAGTACAGCTAGATTAATGAACTTGGATGTTCCTGGGGCATACTAGTTTTTCATAGAAGAGCTGAAAGATGTCACCTGTACCTTAATTAAATTTTTAAAAGTTCTCAAATGAAGAGCAGCTACCAGACAGTGAGAGAGATCAAAAGGAGAAAATGGGGTTTCTGCTTAATTGTATTGTGTATTCTGCATGGGTATCTGATAAAAGAAGCTGAATCTTAAACAAGATAGCACACAGTCATGTTTGTTTTAATTAAAAATAAAGAAACAAACTAGATCCAGAAAAAATAAAACCTAACATTATTTGTTTCATTTTAAGCCACTCCCTAGGACTAGGACAGGACTATTGGGTGACACAGAAACACAGCACACACATCACACATGCACAGGAGTCCCCCATACTCTGAAATAATAACTCTAAAAGTGCGTATGGTGCACACCTTGTGGCAATGGAAATGGTTATATTGATTTTACTGAGCTGTGGACAGGACAAGCTCAGCATGACTTTGAAAATGATGATAAAAATTAGTCAACTGGAAAAAAGCAAAAGCCAGGCAGTAACACTCATGTAATAGTACCCACCAAGAATAAAGTAATACACGGTGATTAAGAGTACAGGAATGAAACTTTACAGGATGACAGGCAGTGCTACATAAATGCTAGTGCAAGTTATTTAATGCATACAAAATCACAATTCTGCAAGTATTTGACAATTATGAAAATGCAGGAAAGGAAATATTTGCCAGAGCTGTTAACAGCATTGCACTTACAGAGGAAAAGATACAACAAAGCCCGGCTAGATGTTTCCTTCATAAAACAGCCAGGAAATTTAATTTTAAAAAGGGTACAGTGGATGAAACCACAGGATAAATTTGCCCAGGACCACTGTTCCAACATCTCTACCAGAAGGCTGTAAAAGAGAGCTTACTCTGCTTAGGAAACTCTTTTGATGGGTGAGCCACTTCTAGTCAAAGAGAATTATTATGTCCTTACTCTTCATTCCCTACCTGGACTGCTGACTCATTGTCCAGTGCTACAGAACCTGTGCAGTGAGTGACAGACATATTATACCAAAATTCTCAGTGACTTGTCCCAGAAGTAGCATTTTTCACCTATTTCATGTTCACATGATTAGGTCAGATAACATCCAGCATTTTTGCAAAATCCAGCATCCTTCCAAAAACTTAAAGCAGGCATCTTGACTGGCTGGCTAATTTGAATTTACAGCTGGTTTTCTTTATTAGTGTCATTAAGTGGACAAATCATAGCTATGAACCAAAAAAAGCTGGCCTTTGTACTGATGACTTGAGTTACAAGGTTGAACAGAGTCTGATATCTGCTTGGAACAAAGTGGAAGACTCAGTGATATTTGCTATTATACATACAGGTGTGGAATTAGATATATGTATGGTGAGATTTATGACCCTTGCTACACTAGGAATCCTTGGGCAAGATTTTTGAAGGCACATAAATAAGCCAGCAATGTGGTGAGTGGGATTTACCAAAGCACATTCAAAATGTAAGAATTCAAATTTTACCAGAAGTCGGTGTGTGCAAAAATATTTCATAGATTCTAGGAGATGGCCTCCTGCAGATACAAGTGCTTAAACACCTCTGTCATGTCTACTGAAGCCCCATGAGGCTGCTGTGAGACAACACATACCACACCATCATTTCTTGTAAGGCAAAAACATCTGGAAGCTGTAAATATGTAAGATGTCAAGCCTTTGGTCCAGAAATCCACCTGAGTTAAGCTGAAATTAGTGGCACCTAGGGACCTATGTATTTTTGTACATCTGGCCTAAAAATTTCATGCCAAAGTTCTTTGTCATAACAAAGTTTTTAGTTTGTTTCTCAGATGTGTGTATCAGGTACTTTAGTTAATAACTGCTGATGCTGAGTCTGGTGTAGGGATCTTGTGTGGAATCCAGTCTGAACAAGGTTGAGCAGAGACACACCATAACTGGTTCCAGATGCTTGTCGAGTGGTGAGATGGATTCTACACAATGAAGTAGAGAGAAGGTGCCTGAGGGGACACAGGGCAACCAGAGATGACACTGTTCAGATGAGAGGTGAAATGGAAACAGTCATCTATTGGTTTGGCCCAGAGTGAACTTCATAAAGGACCATGCCTCACCCCAGTAACTGAAGCTTTTCCAGAATATTTAATCTGAGATTTTTATCCTCTGCTTTCTAAGGGCTTCCAGCAAGGCAAACTAATGACAACTATGTCATTAGTTTGGGATTATGACAATTTCTGAATTTGGTCAAGCCTATCACTGCTGACAGCTCATTACAGAGTGGCGTTTCATAAGCAGACAATCTTCCCTGTAGTGCAACCATCTTTTCTGAACCTTTCTAGGGGCAATCAGCATCCTGGGGGTATAAAAGGACAGATTACTTCCAATGTGAATCTGATGTAAAAGCAGGCCTTTCAGGAGACATAGAAATAACAAATGATTACAGAATGCTCCAAGAAGCAATGGGATATGCTTACTGCTCCTACTGCTACCAGTATCTCTACTCCTACCTAGAGGACCATTAGCATTCATCAAAGACTGACTCAGAAAGAATAAAGCATCATCCCAGATGTAAACGATGATGCTCAAAATCTTTTTTACTGAACTTGTGGTTTGGTTAACCTGATTACAACTTTGAAAACTGTTGACTCAACATAGTTTCTCCAGTTTAACAGGTTCAGGGTCAAAGCCATATGCTCTGACAAGGGTGAGATATGAAAAACACTCCCTGTGACATGGTACAGGAGCACAAATCTGTCTAATGCAATTTGAAGGCAGGAATTGGCAGGCAGTGATGATCAGCTGGCAAACTGCTCTGTCTCAGGACACACAAGATAAAAAGTGCACAAAAGCCAGCATATGCCAAATAGAAGCATCTTTCTTCCACTAACAGGCTTTAATTATTGAATACAATGGAAAACTGTGGCAATGAGAGGCACTACTGTGTGGTAGTTATGGGAAGTGCTGACATTTTAAATAGCGGCTAATAGCGTTCTCAGTTGCTTTTAAGAGAATCTAAACAGATGAATTAAATTTTCCCACATGCAAATTTCATCAGGGAGATTCAAGATCCGTTGAGGAAGATGCTGGCACAAGCTTCATTGTATTTTGTTTCAGACTGTGGTGAGTGCACTGCATGGCACAGAGAGAATGTGAGCACAATATATTACTGAAGGACATTTGAAGAGAACATAGCCACTTTGACTTACAATGTACAGAGCGATATATTCAGAATTATAAGTACAAGACTAATGGGTTCACTGAAGATAGGGATGGCTGAAGGGAAGAAAAAGCAATCACAGAAAGCAAAATTCAATAGCAGAGCAAAAGTCTAGTAACTGGTTTGAAAGGAGCTTTGCATCTCTGTGGAACATGATATGCGAGTGGAATATCTTCAATCAGAAAGCACTTAAAGATAATTAAAGCATTTTCACACTTTTCATGTCCTCTAAATGACTGAAAATGCCAAGGTTGCACCCATTTGAGGCATCCATAACACACACACATACACAGATGCAAAATAAAGAGAAATTACCAAATTCCCTGATGCTGCCAAAATGTCGAATATTTAGTGAGAAGAACACAGCACATGCCACAGGAGTAGATCATATCAGTATGAACTGATACAAGTGCAGGATGCAGACTTATCTATGCTGAGTAATTCTGCACTCAGGGAAGTTGATCCACATTTATATCACCATAAGAGGAGAAAATAATTTGCTCTTCTATCTCCAGTTACAACCAGACAGTGAAAATACCAGCTCAAAGACACTTGCACTGAAAGAATATATCCATAGCCTACACAGGCTCAGAGGTAAAACCTGACATCTGTATTTATATCAACATGTAGGGCTGACTTTGAGGTTACTCTTGCAGATCCCTCAACAGATGAGCCATTGCATTGAGTTACTCAAAAATCACTGAGGTGGAACCTAACCAAAGTTCAGGGGTGGCCCTCACAGAAAGCAGGGACAGGGAGCTGGGGGACTACAGCTGGCTGATTTTTCCTGATATAAGTAGATCACATATCCCAGAGACTGAAAGGCAAAGAGGTGGATAGGGTTGGACATCTTTTTGTCCATGGAAAGTCAGCAGAGATCCAAGGTGTAAGTTTAGTGGGAACTCAGGCTCAAAGCAAGTTATCAGGATCATCACAAAAATGTGGGATAAAGGGAAGGGTCTGGGATGGGTCAGTCCTCAGGAAGTACTGTTTGCTTCACCAGCAATACTGACAGATCCCTCAGCAATTCTTCATGGCAGCCTCTGCATAAGCCCAAAACTGGTGTTTAACTATCCTCTATCTCAGCTTACAACACAAGCAAACTAAACCCCTGAAATCCGGCTATTAGTGCTAACAACTGGTTTGAAAGCTGTGAGGAAACATTGTTTTTACTATGATTCATGGCATTATAAAATCATTTAAGTTGCACCTCTAAGATCATCAAATTCAACTGCTAATCAAAAAGGCAAACAAAAACTGCTGTAAGAATGTGTCTATGTTATTTAAAAAATACACCAACATTTTGCCGTCTGACTGAAATAAGAACCAGGTATATTTTAGATTTTGTTCTGTTTCAAATTGCTTAATTTTATCTTTCATTTCCTGTTATATTAAACCACACCAATTTTTCAAGAGTCCTGACTGCTTTCTCTTCCCTTACCTCTCCTGAACAATCTACTGAATGCTACAAATGAAACAATTTCATTCTTTTCATGATTTTACATTTAATATCTTGAATAAAATAGAACATTTTCACCATTTTTACACACAGCATTTTATTTTTTCTTTATGAATGTCACAAAAAATCATGTTAGCACTTCTGAAATTAGAGGGCTCTGATTTATTATGGGTTTTTATATCACCTCAGGCCTAAGATAGAACTCTGAATCCCAGGTTCAGAGCCCTGTTACTATAATATCCTCCCCCAAATCCATTCCTCACGGTTCCTGCAGCACAGGCTGTTACTCACTCTCCTCAGACACAGAGCTCTCCAAAAATTAACCTTCTCACAGACACAAAAAAATCTCCAAAAGTGTTTTTGGAGATAAAAATTTCTTCCTTGCGGGCAGCCACCACAACACTGCCTGTGGGAGGCAGATATCATGATCCCTGTTTCACAATTAGGGAAACTGAGGCAGGCACGTCAATGATTTGGCCATCTGAAAGTTTGTGGCAGAATCCAGTCTGATCCATGGGGACAGGTAGAAGCAAGAATCTACAAATTTACTGCAGGCACCCTATTCTGTATGATATGAATTAATATAAATGTAGGAGACAGCCTGGTTCCTTCTCATGGCTCTGAATGTTCCAGCTACTCAGTGCAGACTGTGACAAACGGTAATGCTGACTTGAAGGAGTCTTATGACAAGGCAACATTCAATTTCTTTCTGCGGTTGCAAACAACCTTTGTTACTCTGGGGGAAATCCAGTGCATCTTCTGAATGCATTTTACCCATCACAAAAAGTAACAGCTCTGAAGTGATGTATTAAAAGCAAGTGAGAGTGTAAGCCAGAATGATTTACACAAAGAACTCAGTCACAAGCAAATGCAGAACTTGGGCTTTCACTTATCTTGTGCCTAACTAGGATGGATTTTTCTCTGAAGGGCTGGATATAAGGATTTGTAGCAGAAATAACAATGTATAAAATATAGTCTGGTTCACATCCTTGTCTACCCCGCTGTTGGGGAGGACAAACTATACTCCTACTCTCTCATTCCTTTTTTATTTTGTCATTGACCTTCACTATTTGTTCAAAGCTCCTAGACATCCAGCAGCCCAGTCAAATAGGAGCTGCAATGACCCAAAGACCTTCTCAGGAGGTCTCATGGTATTCCCAGGAGACAGCTCCCATTCCCTTTGAGAAAGGAAACTGGCATTTCTGAAGCTCAGCCAGTTCCTGGTGATATCCAAAGCAGACTATCAAACATATCAAGGTCTTTTTTTTTCCAAAATAACTTAACCAGCATGGCATTTGTGCGTTTTTAAATAAATGTTTTCACTGAGAAAGAAATCCTCCCAAAACAAGGAGTTTACGGTTCTTGTATCACTGGTTTTGGCAGCATCTGCAGTCAGACAAGTGGGTATATCCAATATCTCTGGAATGCTATTAAATGCCACAGAAATCATATAATAGTATCCAAGATGTTCTCAGTAGTTTTCCAATCCTAATTCTCCTTTACATTGAGCTGAGCTGCAAGAATGGGATCCCTAATGTGTCACCCATGTTAAAAGGAAGACAGGAGGGAATATAGGAGGAGTGTCTCAGCAGAGGGGAATACAGAATTGCCATTTGAAACAGTCAATGTGGAACAATTATAATGAAAATTATGAAAATTTTTGAACACTTGATAAAACAGAATGTGTATTATTGGCCTACCTTTCAAATAGGACTCAGCTCCCTGCAGGGAAACACTTCTGTAAGTGTAGTGTTCAGCCTCTTAAAAAGAGGTTATTTCTTCCCACTGATAATAAAAGAACCCTCAGACAGCCAGCTCAGAGTAGGTCACTGTGGACCTCTAAAATCTGGATCGCTGAAGCTTACCCTGCCATTATATCTTCAAAATACAGCAGTTATCAGTAAAACTCACAATGTGACTGGCTGATACTATTCTCCTTCACTATACATCATTATTCCACCCTATCCAAAGGCAGTTAAACCACTTACATATATACAGAACCTCTCTTCCCTCTCAGTCTTTACTTTGCAAAATTGTACTCCCTTTCATATAAAAATTTTTTAAAAATCTGAAAAAGACAAATCATCTAGTTTGAGATGGTATATACAATCATCCGCATGGCCTCCTTTCACTTATTCATTTCCTGTTCTTTTCTTCTTCTCACTGACATTTTTCTTCAAAGTTTTAATCATATCACTTTTCGCTCCTTTGTTTTCTGTGCTTTTCTCCTTTCACCTTTTTTTTTTTTTTCTTTTTTTTTTGGTCCGTGTTTTCTTCTGCTCCTTAGTGGGCTGATTTTGAATTCAATTTCCTCAGGCCACTACCTTTACCGTTTTGCCCTGCTTTCCTCTTTGAGTTCTTCCTCTGCCCTTCTTTCAGTGATTTCCCAGTACCCTTCCCAGTACCTCTGAGAATATTTCCCCAGGACTCTGTCCCAATCTTATTTCTGCCTTTTGCTGTTACATAGGAAAAGAAAGATTCTAATGCTTCCTTATCCCAAATCTATGATGGTATTCAAACTATTTAATTACCAGCCCAACTGGTCTCAGTGATCTGCATACCTCTGCACCATTTAGATGCTTATACCAAGCATATTCAACATAGATTTGCAGAACGGTTTGGGTGGGAAAGGACTTTAAAGATGACCTAGTTCCAACCCCCCTGCCATGGGCAGGGATACCTTCCACTAGCCTAGGCTGCTCAAATATAAAATATTTACTTACATGGATGGAGACACTCAATCAAAGAGAAGGTAATATTCATTAAGTCAAAGAGCTACTGAATAGCCAGTGTACTGCAGGAGATTAATGCTTGGTCTAAGACATTAAGACCCCTCATTTTCGCTAAATGACTGAAATATATTGAATGAGTACAAGGAGAAAAGAAGTACACGTGTTAAGGGCAAAGATTAAGCCCATTCAGATCCTTTGAGGGACTTGCTAAAGATCAGCTAATGCTTTCTGCCAGGAATAGGCTCTCTTTGATGCATGTAAACCTGAAATGTAAGACATGCACAGATAAAAGAATTCCTCAGAAAGTGTGCATCAGGAAAGCACTTAGAGCCTCTCTGCAAGATAAAGGCAGACAGAGACCTCTGATTTAATCTAGGTATAAGAAGAGGAACTCTGGTTTTCATTTCTTCACTTCTGTTTGTAAAAGACATTTCTGTATAGTCCATTTGCTCTTAAGTAACCAGTTTTATTTTCACACTACCCAAGAGCATTCTTCTCCCAAGTATGTAACCTGAGGCACTGGGATATCTTTAGTGCTACAGGAAAGAAAAAAGTACTTATCTTAACATTATATTGTAAGCAGGAAGGCTCTTTGACATGTAAAAAAGACAGTGACAGAGCACAGGTAAAACAGAAGAGTCTTACATGAACTTCGTAATACTGTCCCTATAGACTCTTTGCATCACAAGCCTCCTCCAACATCATGCATCTCAATCCTATTTTAAGACTCTTTCCAAACTCCCATGACTTTCTAGCAAAGCCTGCATGAGCCACTGAAATCCTCATTTCACTCTTCCCACTGCACAGATGTTTTTTCTTGATTAATCAGAATTTGGCCCTTTTCTTGCACAGGCTAAGTCCTCTACAAAGATCAGTGAAGTCCCTCCACAACGACAGTCAGCTACATCTGGAAATACAGAAGAGTAGGAGGAGTGCTCAGCTGTGTGCTTGATTCACACTCACCTCTATCAATCCACTTTGAGCAGAAATTCAGCTGGGAAACTGAGATGTGCCTGTATGGAGATGCATCCAGAAAATGCCAGCCTTACATTTCAGAAAATAATTTAAGAAACAGTGGCTGGATAACTGGTTTATAGGTAAGTGTCAGCACAGACATCTCAAGGACCACAGCTTCCTGGCCATAAAGAATCTTGTGAGAAGTCAACAAGAAGAGATCAGAGAAGACTGTTCCACCTTCTTTGGCCTCTAGGGAAAATATTTTGACGTCCCATACCTTTAGTAATTCAGAATCCAAATGAGATCAAGCTTTATCTTCAGTGTTGATGGTAGCATGTTTAGAATGACAGAACCATTGATCTCTCAAGAATACAAGTTTCCCATTAGATTAAAAGCTTGTTTCTTCTTAAAAGGAAGATAAGGCTTGGTAGTTATTAAACTTGCAGTAAGAAAAACAGAAAAGGACACAGCACCAAGAGAGGAAAATCATTTCTTCAGGTATAATTAGCATTAAATTAGAAGTTTAATGATCCAGTGCAATAATTCCCTGAATTCAAGAAAGGCATGTGGTATCCAGCTGGCCAAGAGCAATTTTGACTACATGCCACCACAAATGTAGACTCTCATTTAATGTCTGTGAAACCAGACCGGAATGTGAACATGAATTTCACATCAGTCAAGTGTGAAACACTTATTTGGTTTTAGGTCCTTGACTTAATGTTTCACAGGTTGCAGCTGACAATCAGATGCTTGGGCAATCAAAATGTGACCTTATTCTCTGCTCAATCTGGTCCTCAGTCAATGACTACTGAAAGGCTGAAACTTCATCCAATTTCTGCATTTCTGCTATAAAGGAACTGTAACTGACATTTAGTAATTGGAAGGAAAAGGCCTTTTACCTCAACAGAGAAGGAGAATGCACTTGCCTTATAAAAACTGCCACTTGATTAAATCAACATAATTACTGCAGAAGAAACTTCAACATTGGTGAATATATGGAGACCACCAAATCACAGATTAAATCTGCATTTTTTTGCTTTTTGTGCGTGATTTCTAACAGATTCCTAATCTATGGAAAAAAAAGTGGATGTATATTTCCCATGGCATGTGTTCTGACTATTTATACTGAGAACACAAAGTAATTTTAAAGGATACCTTTTCTGTTGCTCATAATGCATTGCCACATGAGAGGACTGTTACCCCCTCAAGAGTCAGATGCCCCTATTAATCTTCTCAGACTAACTTTCAATTTGTCCTCTTGACTTTCAGAGAGCTGAAAAAGAAAAGAAAGGAATATCAATTCTTTTACTTCATAATAGCCTTCACAAAGCTATCTCTCTTACACTGTATTACAGCCTTTCCTTCATTTAATAAATTCATGACAACTGGCAGACACAAACAATGTTGTGCTTCAGTGTAGTAACAAAATAAAAAGCAGTAACACTGTTTATTATGAAACTATCATGCAACTTAATAAAAGGATATACTTACCATCACCTTAAGTTTGTAGATGGAGAAACGTCTTTGATCCCTGTGAAATGGGCCAGATGGATGAGACTGGCTAATCTTTTGGGCTTCCAAGGACATCACATGCAAAAGCCGCTGGCAATGAAGTGTGGGAGGCGGTTCCATGTCTGGTTGCTTTCTTTTTGAAGCTATCTTGAAAATGGAGAGATTTCTTTTGCTTTTTTATCACCATCTTGCAAAAGGCACAGATGCAACTTTTGGCATGATTTCTCTTTCAGGGTATTGTTCCATTAATGTAAATATGAATTTTGGATGTCTTTTCTTTCTCCTGTCCTGTCTTTTGGGTTTACTTAATCTAACTAATTCCCAGAAGCAGACAAGAGTAAAGAAAGGAAGAGCAACACTGCTTGTTGTTTTCCAGGATTTTTTTATTCTGCTTTTCTTTGTTCATTCTCCAGGTTTCTCCATGAAACCTGTTTTTCAGTTAAAGACAGGTTGTTTACAGAGACACTTAGAAGACATATTTCCAAATGACATATTGAATGTTAGAACTAACTAACCCCAGAGAAATTTTCCCCCCTCCTTTGATAGATCTGAGTTTAGCAAATATAATGTATTGAGTAGAGATGTACAGGGAAAGACAAGTCAGAAGAAAAAAAGACATCAAATAAACACTATGCATAGAAAGCATCCACAGCTGTACAGATGTGATTGTTGTTACCAAGCTTCTACAAAATTACCCTCTTGCTACCTACATGGCAAGCACAGTTAGGGTTTCACTAACAAATCCAGTTTGGGGAAGAATCTCTTTTAGTGAACACGCTCACCCACCTGGGCAGCACAGCAGAGACACGGGCATCTATGCCAAAATAATTTATTTTCAGTTATAGTGTTGACCTTCCCCGTGAACTACGACCAAAAAGGTTTGTGTATTCAGGTGATTCAGAGCTAAACTCATGGAAAAATTCAATTGTAGCAGAGCTGCAAGTAAAAGAGAACAAATAAGGTTGAGAACAGATAAAAAGCAGTCGTCCTGGCCAGGAGGTCAGCAAACAGCCTCCGATTCTTGAGAAGTGGACTTAGGCAAACACACTGAGCTGGCTATTCCATCTCACAGGTTAACAGTTCAAGAACAGCAGAATATTTTCCTTGGTTGAAATGATGTCTGCTAGCACAGGAAGGAATCTAATTCAGAGTGGTTTTCTGAAGAACAAGCTCCAGGGGTTCCCCATGACCCAGTTTTCAGGTTTCAAAGGAACAGCAGCAGCAGAGCAGAGACTGACTTTGCACTGTCCCCTCAGTGCACAGTCAGTGCTTCTCAACTGCAATGAAAGTAGTTGTGTGCTACTGTAACTGAGTTAGAATTTCATTTCCCAACACTCAAACTAATTATTAATTTCTGTGAGAAAGATACAGCTCTTTGGCATATTTATAAGCCTAAATTTATTTGGATCTTATAAAAACATGTCCCAACACCACTATGCCCACCTTTCTATGTGTCCTCTTTAGAGCCTGCCCCCGCCACAATGTCCATCTTTCCTTACATCATATTCTAAGCTCCTTTAGCTGTAGCCATGGAAAAATTATTTCACAGTCATTTGGGTGATCACCATCCTTTTCAAGCTTTAGAACTGAATCAATTAAGACTCAGTGCAAGCCAATGATATAGGAATCACAGAGATTCCTGCGAAAAGTTTATGAGTGTGTTCTTCCAGAAAGTTCTTGGGTATCTGATGTGTAGCCAGTAAAACAAAGCCAAAAAATATACAAATTTACACCTGTTTCAAAAAATGTGGTACACAAGCATGAGTCAGGCATTGCTGCATTTTGCTTTACTTGGACAGAGAGTAGAGCAGCTGACAGAATTCAGTTAAGTTGGATTAATTAACCTAGAGAGAAAGAGATGATTGAAAATTCACATTTCAGAGTGCAGCCAGAATGGAAACCTGTGCCAGTCACTTGGTAGCTTGGTCAGCACCATGCACTGAAAACAAATGGATACATCCATCTCCATTCCCCCAAATAGGAAACTAATAGCCATCTACTGCCTAGTCCAGAGATATATCTAAAATGCCTTTATGTTTTCTCCTAAGTATTCAGAAAAGAAACTGAAATCTAGAAATTGAAATAGGGGAAATTTAGGTTAGATAATAGGAGGAAGTTTTTTATTGTGAGGGTGGTAAGGCACTGGAACAGGTTGGCCAGGGAGGCTGTAGAGCTCCAATCCAGCCTTTGGATAAGGCCCTGAGCAATCTCTGGTCTAGTAGAAGTTGTCTCTGCCCTTGGCAGGGGGTGTTGGAACTAGATGGTTCCTTAAGGTCCTTTTCAAATCCTTAACATTCTATGATTCTGTGATTCTGTGGCCCATGTACCAAGCCTGTCAGAGGTAAAAAAATGTCTGGATGCTGCTCCTAGTCCTATGGTTTACTTTAGGTAGTCCTGTGAGAAGCAAGGTGTTGGACTCAACAAGCCTTACGGGTCCCTTCCAATCTGATATATTCCATGATTATTTTTCAGTCAGCAGTCCTTGCCTAATATGAATGTCATTTATAAATAATTTTAGCTATTGTCAATTCATTTAAAGAAGAAATGAAGAAGGAAAATCACTCACAAAAAATTTCATCCCGGTGAGGAATCCTGAAATCCCCCTGTTTATGGTTAGTTGCAATTAGATCTACTCCATTCCAGTCAAAACAACCACCTGTCAGTTCTGCTACACTTTAGACAATCATTGTATATAATAATAACCTGAGTGCAAACTCCTAACAGGAAAAGAAATATAAACTATTCATTGGTTGTCTATATGAGTGCAGATGTACTTCTGAAAAACAAATAAAAGGTCTACAGGTCCTATAGACATTCTGACCCCAAATCACTCATTATGAAACTGCCACTGCCTCTGCTCACCATTGCCCAGCCACTGAAAGATTGTTAGGCACTGCTAGACTGTCAGTGATGGATAAATTGCTTTCTTCATATGCTTTGCCCACATTTTTCCTGATATATCTGGGCTTGTGCAAGAATTTCAGTTTCAGTGAAGGCTTGCAGGCAAGAAAGCAGCAATAATTTAAAGCTGTCAGGAACAGAATTCAGTTATAAGCACAGGCAGCTGCCTGCAGCATCACACCCAAGAAAACATTTGAGTCCTTTCAGTAGTTGCTCGAAATCCAGATGATGCCTGTACAAAATCAATGACTTGCTACTGACTACAGAAAAAAAAAAAGGCAAAGCAATTTAAACCAGAAATGTGAAATAATGTGGAGAAATACATAAAGAGGAAATACAAAAATTAACCCCCCCAGGAAAAGAGTGAAGTGAAAAGAAATGGTTTGAAGTATTACTAGTGTTTTATGACACCAAGGAATTTAGGATTTATGTTATTACATGACTTACAGGCTTTATAGTGCTGAAGATTCCACTGAAAGTAGCATCCTAGATAAAGATGCCTGCACATCAGATATACTTCCTTTTTGCTACCATGTCCATGTCTCCATTTAAAAGTGAAACAGGAAAACAAACAAGTCCTATCATGATTCAGAAGTAATATTCCTGATAACCCATTTGGATCCTTCAAACAGTGAAAAATGATAACATTTTTTGGACCACAGATGCATTTCATAATGTCACTGTTTCCATTTGCTTTTATTACATAAACCAATAAAATCAACATGAGGGAGACACTCTTCTAGGGAATACCCTCTTTCTGTCAAGAAACCCTACTTGGAGGATCTTGTTTTCCCCAGAAGCCCTCCATCACTTTCTTCCTTAGACCATGGTTGCAATAATACTGCTACTGCTGCTATTTAAAATGACCACTGAGTCAGCACACTGAAACTTGAAAAGGTTTGAGTCTACACACAGGATGGTTTAGAACTGACAATATTTTTGCCAGATCTTCAATGGCACTTTTCTTTAAGATATTGTGTTGCTGAATCTTTCTACCTTCTAATCCCAACCCTCACTAACTAACACAAAAACAAATTAAAAAAAAAAATTCCGCAGCTGCTCAGCACCTGGTAGAAAGATTCACCCATGCACATTTTCTGCTTTGCTAGGGGATGAAGATAAATTGGAATTTAAGTGTCTACTGCATTGTAATGGGTAAATATCAGTAAAAAACTGAAATGAAATGTAAGTCTCAAGAGAATTGTTCATTCCACATGCTCTGAATATTGCTCTTATCTTTACCAGCAAGGAGTCTACCTGAGAACAATTCTACAGTTGCCATATGGGGCACTTCACAGGCTTAATTAGAGAAATTCCAAAGTTCTGTTTGCCAAGACCTTTCTTCTGCTATACACAGAGCCAGAGTAACAGAGATTGGAAAGCACTTCTGGAGAACACTTCCCTGCTCAAGCAGGGGTGACTAGATCAAGTTCCTCAGAGCTGAGTCCACTAAGGGTTTTAGTATCCCCAAGGACAGGCTCCACTGCCTGTGTTCAGCACAAGGACTGCACACTGACACAACGACTGCATAATCAGTGACCTTCACAGCTGACCAGAGAAGCAAGCAAAGGTAAAAAAACCACATAAAATATGTATAACTTAAATTACAGCATGACTTGCAGTTCAGTACAATAAAATGCTATCCAGTAACGCCCTTGAAATCACTGAAATGGGAGCAGTACAATCAACCTATTGCTTTGATGTGACCTCACAATTCACAGTTCACATGAACAATATCCATTTCATGGTTTCACTCCAATAAAAATTTAATGAAATAATCCTTTAAAGTATGAATCTCTGGTTTCCTCCTTACTTTTATGAGCAAAGTAGGAACTACAACCTGCACCCTACAACCATGCTTTAAAGCATCCCAGAGTTGCCTGCTAAAACACCACTCACTTTAAATATTCCAGCATATTCAGAAAGAACTAGTTGATGGTCTGCATTTGTTTAATACCTGATCAGAAGACAAGAATTTGCTGTTTCCCAAGGGCCACCCTAGTCTCCTGCCATTAGGTTAATATCACTGTTCAGAAAAAACACCATGATGTTTACCATCTTAGGATCAAGCTGATAAAATTCACTGAAAGCCATTTAAAAAGCAACCCGACCCTTTCAAAACAAACTCTAACTTTTCAACTCAAGCTATTTAAATGTCTGCAAGGGGAAAAGTTTTTTTCCCTGCTTCAGAGGACAGCTGCACCACCCTGTGAGTGCCAAGAAGCAGTGCAAGCTGATGGAGGCTGCAGCAGCTCTGATGCAGAGGGGATTGGCACTAGCAGCACCACTTCTGAACAGCAGCCAAGGATGGGGCTCATCATCTGCACTGCCCATGGTGCTACTCACTGTAAGTAAGAAAAATCGATTTCCTATTGCTTAGCTTCATAGAATATAGTCTTAAAATGTTCAAATAATATTTAGAGACATCTGAGAATTCCTTGTTCTTGGATTTCACTAGGAGAAATTTTGCTTTTGGATGCACCAGATGTGAAACACATTGCAAAATTCTTAAGCAGGCAAGGGTTTTCTGGAGAAATATAGGCATGTATTTTACTTACCATACACAAAGCAGGAAAGACTCTTCACCACATTATAGCACTGCAAACACATGAAATAACCTAGAATGTGCAAGTGAACAGGAGTATTTGGCCTATTCCCTATACTGTGTGTTTACTATGAAGGAAGGTGGAAAGAGCAATCTCTACTAAATTCCTTTTGAACATAAACTTCATTGCATTTACCTCACTGAAACATAAGTTAGGTTAATGGTGCCACCTGGTGACAACTCTTACTCACTGTTCCCAGCCCCTGTCAAGCAAGAAAAAATAAATTCATATGGTATAAACCATCCCATTGAGATTAATATAAACCATCCCATCGAGAGTAACCCCCCCCAAAAACCACATCACCTGCATTAATTACTCGTCCAGAGGAGCACAGTGTATTGTAGACAAAGAACAATAAACAATAGGAAGTAAAATATTTCTTAACACACTTTCATTTTAGACACTGTCACCCACTATGGTTTATGAGCTTGTGAAGAGAATGCACTTAATAGTACATGAAGGAAAAAGAGAGAATTAACACTAATTTGTTGGAATGTGCTGAGGATGTGGGAGCAGGGTGCTTTCTCTAGCTCAAAATCTTCTTGTTTGCTGCAGTGATGTGTAAAACTCTAGCACCACCTTGTAGGATTTTACAATCCCCATGACTGCAGTCCTTAAACAAAAAAAACGAGTGTTTGAGCATGTGCTTTTTGCACCTTACCTGCTAGTAACAACTGACAAGAGAAATTAATTCTGAAGCCATAAATTGGTCTGTGCATCTCTCTCTGCATTGCAACACTGCTGACTACAATCACAAAACAGTTGATGGGAGGTTCCTTTTGCCTGATGAGACTCCTGCCCTGTTTCCTCAAGGTAAATCGGGACTTATGCTGCAGGTAACAGTACGTGGTGGGGGAAAACACCCAGGGCAAGGAGTAGGCAAGCATGGACAGGCCAAGAAGGGCTGGAATCCTTGCTCAGGCAGAGACAAGGTCAGGGAATTTAGCAAATCAAGAACCTGATGCCTGTTTGGTATCTGCCAATGTGTATAATCAACCTCATTATATTACTTTCTTGTGTATAAAATAACAAATATTTTACAAATGGATAGCTCCAAAAACCTAATATTTAAAGGAATTGGTAGAGACAAGTAATAGAAATGGAGATGGGAGCTTCTATTTTGCAGGAGATGCCTGGGCATAAAGTAGGGGGAGACACACTTTACATCATGCAACACAACTGAGAGTTGAAATAACATCTGTACAATAAAACAGCCAGAATTTGTGTTATGGGTTATATTGATGGTTTCTCTACAGCTTTGCTTGCATGCAAAATACAAGTTCTCAACAATCATTGCACAACCACCACTTTAACTACATTACAGTAACTTTCAGGTGAAAACAGTAATTTTAGCAGTCTCACCTCAGCTTTACTCCCACCCAGCTGTCACAATATCCTATTTACAGTTGCAATCCTGGACCACAATTCCAGCAGGACAGCTGCTGACTAGTCCTTCATATTTATAAAAAAGAGAACACTTAATAGAAGGCAGAACACTTGCTTTACAGTTTGCTATGCTCACCCAAAATTTACTAATTTTTTGCTAAACTCAACTCTTTGTAAGGGCTGAAATTACTGGACAACTCTCAGTACATTAATGTGCTTTTGACTAGAAAACAACTGCATCCCTTCACCTCCCAGGACCTTTAACAGACTAGTATTTCCCTTCCATGGAACCTAATCAGAGACCTCCTTAATTTAACAAAATAGTAATATCTCAACAGAAGGATGGATACTCTTCTCCTAGAAGCCTACTTCACATAATAGTCACACGCTGCAGATGCAAATTATACAACTATCCATATGCTTCATTTATATGACTATTTAACCAAGCTAGCATAATAAATATGTCTAGTTAGATACTTGCAGTTTAAGTGTGCAGCTGTCTGGAAGGAGGTACAAAATCACCATCAGTGAAATCCAAACTGCAGCTGTCATTAATCAAAGCTTCGCCCTTGAACATTCATCATTTGGATATTGCTGTGATAAAGTGGACTTTTACTGTTGTTTGGGATGGGAAGATTTTACTTCCTTAAAATAATTTGAGCTTTCTAGTGGTGCAGATGCTGTGAAAAAGGCAGTTTTCATGCTTGGTCTCAACAGAGCAAATTAGCAGAGGAAAGATCATCAAAATATTATAGAACACTTAAATTATATGTAAAGTGCTGAAGTTTTGCACATTATGTAGAAAATCCCTATTGAAAATATTTGTGTTTAATAGAAATAATTGATGTTTCTTGGATCAATGAACTGGAGATAATGCAGTCAGGAAAGATTTGATTGTTAGGCCAAATTAAGATTTTTACAATATTGAAATGGTGATGTAGAAGAACCTTTAGTCAAGATGAGGTTCTATGTGTAAAGATAATGCTGCTGCTGCCAGGCCCTACATCCTTTGATCAGAAAAGAGCAGCAGCAGCTAAAATTATTCATCCACTGGATTGACAGGGATGGAGGTGTTTTCACAAGCTCAGGGGATTAAACCACAGCAATCCAGTGAGCTTTCTCATGGTGAATATGGCCAATATTCATATCACAGAATCACTGGGGTTGGAAAGGATTTTGAGAGGCCATCTAGGCCAACCTCCCTACAATAATCAGGGACATCTTCCACTAGATCAGTTTGCTCAGAGTTCCATCCAGCCTGACATTGAATGTTTTCAGGTATGGGGCAGCTGCCACCTCTCTGGGCAATCTGTGCCAGTGCCTCAGCATCCCCATTGTAAAAAAAAAAAAAAAAAAAATTCCTTTTATCTAGTCTAAATCTACCCCCTTTTACCTTAAAACCATTCCTCCTTGATGTATTGCCAAAAGGTCTTACTAAAAAGTCTGTCCCCACCCTTCTCATAAGCCCCCTTTAACTATTAATAAGGTGACAATAAGGTCTTCCTGGAGCCTTCTCTTCTTGAGACCAAACAGATCCAACTCCCTCAGTCTCTTGTAACTGGAGAGGTGGTCCATCCTTGTGATCATTTTCATGACCCTCCTCTGGACCTGCTGTAACAGGTTCATGTCTTTCCTGTGCTGAGGATCCCAGGGAGGGATGCAACACTCCAGGTGGGGTCTCAGCAGAGCAGAATAGAGCAGGAGAAACACCTCTCTTGCCGGTTGGTCATGCTGCTTTTGATGTACCCCAGGACATGGTTGGCTTTCTGGGCTATGTCAAGGCTTTACTCTAGACTGTGAACCATCATTCCTTTACAAAGATGATTAACAACTTTCCAAAGGTTTCCATTTTTATGAACTCTATGAGCCTTATTTTTTATGCATTAACTAGGCAGCTAACCAGGGTTTTTCACAGACAATATATTTATCCATAGAGGCTATAGAAGCCACTGGATCTGCCTGGATACAGCAAAGTCAAATTTAGCCACAAGACCAAGGCATTGAGTGACTGCTATCAGGCATATTATTTAGGCTAGACAAAAGATTATACACTTCCAGAAGATCAACAGGGACAACCTGCAACATCTGAAGAATCTGAAGGCATATTCTGACAATGCCTTTGAGATGTTACCCAATACTCACAGTGCACAAGCTCTGCCACTGTCCACTACATACACTTGGAATCACCTTCTGGAGCTGGGCTTGGATTTGTACTTTAAGATTCTCTCAGCCTCCACAAAAGAGCAGCCATGAGCACTGATTTATGAGGATGATCCCTGGGCTGTGAATGGTTGGAAAGAATGCTGGCCACATGGGCCAAAACCTTGTCAGAAACCATTCAAGCTATTTGACATGTAGATGATTGAGTTTCCTGTGTGGATATACATGTGTTCCCAGGTTAGTTCACTAATTTTCAACTAGACTTCAGCTGTCAGTACATTCTTTGAGAGTGGTTTGTTGGATAGTGGGAGTGTGCACATGGGAAGTTTATCAACTTTCTGGGAATCCATACTCCTGCTTGCCTTGCAGTAACATTGTCATGTAACCATACTTGAAGCAAACTACTAAGAATTTGCTGACTGCAGCTTCTTGTGCATTTGTGAGCCATCTGTTCAGTCCCAGCAGTCGTGTATATTGCTTCCACATGAGATCTGCACACTTTACTGGGTGCTGCTTTATGAGAGCATTATCCAGTTCAAAAAGAGTAGAGAATGTCTGTCACCCTCAGCTGTGCAGTCACACCCAAGAGGTTTGGAATTCACTGCTGGTGCAATTGAGAGCCCCAAAGATATAACCTGTATACAGCAAATTCTTTAGGTCTTTTCACTGCACTATGGAAATTGTACCTCCAAGCAAAAAAAGTATTAGCTGGGAATTATTGTAAATTTATTGTTTAGTGAAGGACTCATGAAAACTTTCTCCTTTGCCAAACATCTTTTGGTTTGGGAAAAAGTTTTGCAGTTCTTGGCACAGTTTTAGTATATAGAAATAAATGATGAGTGGTGGATTTGAGATAGATGACTACTATACCTCTCATGTCCAGCGACTTCCAGGGAAAGCAATGAAAAGGAATTGTAATATTCTGAGGCTTTTTTGCAGCAAAAAGATGATGTCTGGCAGAGCAACTATGTCAAACTATAACATTTTCCACAAAAACATGACTATTTTTATACTACCATTTTTTTAAACACTTGATGAGGACTGGCACTAAAGACACTGGAGGAAGTTGACAATTTGAATGAATCACAATCCGACAAAAATGCTTTTGAGTTCTCTGAAGAGATTTCTGTTCAGGAACATCCATATCTCCAAACCTTTGGCAGAGCTTAGCATTTATTCCCCTTACACAGTAAAACAAGTCCTGTTTCTAGGAAGGTTCTTCCAGAAACTTTCACATCTGACTTTTTTTTTTTTTGAGTGCAAATCTTGCAGAATATGAATCTGGACTGAGAAATCTGGCAGTTCTTATATTTATCCTTAAAAGTGGTGCTGGATGAGAGCACTTTGCCAGCAGAGGTTATCTCACAAACCGAGTATAATCATAAAACACAATTCTTATTAGAAGGTATTTAAATTGTCTATTCAAATTTAAAATCCAATCAGGATTTATTAATTTATCCCATAGAGAACTGTGTATACACATCCTAGCTATCCTTTATCTTCCTCCCTAATTCTTCACTTATCACTCACACTGCTTAGCAAAAGTTCAAGGTGCTGGCTCTTTTCTTTACCCAGACATCCTCCAGGACCTTAGGATTGTCTTGATTTAATGCCAACTCCTCATTTAAAAGCAAAAGGCGCCTGGCATAATATTATTACAGCATTATTACTGTATTGGGCCTCACAACCCCATCCCATTTCTCCAGAGATCCATTTCCTCACCAACTGACAATCAATACCCAAAGCTACAAGCACAAACACCAATGTGGTGTTCGACAAACCACCATTACAGTTTATTTCTTAGGCCTTTCTTTGGTGAAAGTAAAGTTAACTTGAAGAAAAACGAGGTACAAAGAGAGCACAGCCTCATTACAGGGACCATCATGATATATCCTAATGCTACACCAAGTTCTGTAGGCAAAGGCTGAAGGAAACCCCTCAGCACTCTGGTACTTCAAGAGACAGTTGACATGCTGGGCTGAGGAGAAATACATCAAAAAAGAGGCAAGTCCCCCAAAAAGACACAAATTCCACCCTTTCATCTTAACTGCAGAGACCAAAGCTGAAAATGTAGTGAAGTGAAGAAGATAGCTAATTCACAACCTCTTGTATAAATTTACCAACTTGTTTGATTGGTTTTCTCCTCTGACCAAAATCTTAAAAGGAAGAAATTACCTTGACAGCAAAGGTCATGAATGACATAAGAGGTAACACAAAGGCACTCAAATGGGAAGCTGGGGCTTGGTAGTAATTCCCAAGCCACAAAGGCCCTACGTGATAAACAATACATTTTGCAAAGCTGAACAAAGAGAGCTTGTCCCTTACCTTCCCAAGAGCCCTGGCAGTTACTTTAACTCATTAAAGTACTGCATGTACTTATCCAATATTTACAGTCCTGTTTTTAGGTTACTCTAGCAAGTGTTATAGTCCCAGACCAGCAGTTAATGAAAGATGTATATATTTTAATTTGTGTGGAGTGTCAACTGGGATTCTTATGCTGTCACCCATACACCTCACTTAACCACCAGGAATCACCAACAATGCTTTTGAGCAAACTTGTCCTTCCCTCTGACATGCAACATTTGCACCACACACAGGACAGATCTTCTTGGCTTGGTGCTTCGTGTGTCTCCAGCTCAGACTCCTTAGGTAAATGATACTGAAACTGGTACAAAAAAATCCATTGCACAACTAGATATAATGTCTAAATTAAAAAATGTTCCTTCTCCTGCAAGACTGTCTGTTCTGAAAAACAAAAATCTTTCAGAAACAGGAAGGGCTCAATCCAGAAACAGAATTTTTAGAGCTTGTTTTAAAGCAGTAATTGTTTTCATTATACTTGTATGTTTGCTCTTTTTGTTGTTCTGATTTGGCTGAATCCTTAGAATTCAGCCAATCTAACCAGGTCATCTCAGCTCAAACAGATCTCCTGCTTTTAAAGGCACCATCTCTTTCTATTGCCTAAAGAGATATACTCTTATATTTAGGGGTATAACTAATTCTGAAAGCCACCCCATCTGTGGTGCAAATTATGCGGATTGAATCTCACTCTCAGTTTCTTTGGGCCTGTGGATAATGCATAAGTGTTGGTTACACTTATCTAAGCTTTTCTCTGCTCCTTGCTCAGCTCACAGAATCCTAGATTGGTTTGGGTTGGAAGGGACCTTAAACATCATATAATCCAACTCTGCTGCCACGGGCAGAGACACCTTTCATTAGACCAAGTTGTGTAAAGCCCCATTCAGCCTAACAATGAATATTCCCAGGGATGGGACATCCAAAACTGTTCTGAGCAACCTGTTAGAGTGCTTCATCAGCCTCACAGTAAAGAATTTGTTTCTTACATATAACCTAACCTTGAATAATTTGTGCAGTTTTGGTCACCACAATATAAGGAAGATATTAAACTATTAGAGAGCATCCAAAGGAGGGCAACAAAGATGTCAAAGGGCCCTGAGAGAAAGCCATATGAGGAGTGGATGGGGGCACTTGGTCATTTCAGCCTGGAGGAGACTGAGGGGAGAGCTCATTGCAGTCTGCAACTTCCTTGTGAGGGGAAGAGGAGGGGCAGGCACTGATCTCTTCTCTGTAGTGACAGTGACAGAACCTGAAGGCATAGTCTACTGTTGTGTCAGGACAGGTTTAGATTGGATATTAGGAAAAGCTTCTTCACCCAGCAGGTGGCTGGGCACTGGAACAGGCACCCCAGGGCAGTGCTCACAGCCCCAAGCCTGACAGAGTTCAAGAAGCATTTGGACAATGCTCTCAGGCACATGGTGTGACTGCTGGGGTGTCCTGTGCAGGGCCAGGAGTTGGACTCTATGATCCTGATGGGTCCATTCCAACTCAGCGTATCCTGTGATTCAGCATGCCTTCTTTCAGTTAAAAGCCATTTCCTCTTGTCCTATTACTCCATGACCCTATATAAAACTGCTCTCCAGAGAGGCACTAAAGACTGGGAACAAATAAAATCAGTGGACTCTCACTCACAGAGGGTCAGAATAATGCCAAGTTTAGTAGAACATCAATAAAATATTCGGGTTTGATTTTGTCTTCTCATTAAAATATTGATCCTTATTGCATCAGAGTTCATGAACCTGGTTTGTTCCATCATAACCACCCATATTTCATGTTATGAGCAAGTACCTCCCAAAGCAAGACTGCCATTGAAAAGTCTCACAGATGGCAGTTCCATCCTCTAATAGACATTCATTTGTCAAAATTGTAAGACAAATAATTTCCAGTAATTAACAGATTTGTAAAAGTAATAATTTATCATAAACAATGCAACATACAGAGACACATAGGTATGAATAGTTTTAACACCAATAATAGCTCAATGTCTGCTCCTATCTGCAAATGTCCTGATTTCTAATTACTGCCTGCCATTTTGTGGCCCACTTTTGCTCTAGGTAGATATCCTACCCCATCTTCCACAGTGAAGATAACAAAACTTAATAGGAATAGGCCCTTGACTAACCTAAAGTCTCTCCATGAGAATGAAATCAGACAATGCTTTCCACTATAACTTGAGCCTGACAGCCTAAATCAGGATGATCTCATGATATGATGTAAGCTTTGGATTCCTTAGTTAAGCTCTGTGTTCAGTCACAAGTGTCCTGTGAGGTCTTGGGTCAGTCACTAAAGCTTTTGTTCAGATCAGCTGGGTTTTGCAATCCGTACAAGAAGTCCCCAGTAGAGCCATGGTCAGCTGGGCACCACACAGAAGGATGGGACTCCTCAGGAGGCTTTTGTGTTATTCAGACATGGACATTGTCACCAGACACTCCTGGGTGTCAAATGGAGACACTGAACCGTAGCCAGAGGCAGGGATAGGGAGCACTGTACATACAGACACCTGAAACCGCTTTTTGACGGAATGGGGAAAAGTAGTTACCTCCCTGTTCCAGAGGAGGATTTTAAAAATGTGGTCTTCAGAATAAAAAGGCCTTCCTCTGAAGACCATCTAAATTTATGAGCTTCATCATCCTTGCTGGAAACTCATGTAGCAACTCATAAAATATAATGTTGACCTCACGAAATACATGCATTTCAGAATGCTTTATGCACCCTGTGTAATAAGCAAAAATTAACAGTCTAAAAAGCTTTCTAATTTCACATCTAATGAGACTATACAGAAAAGCAGCTGGAACTCTGCTTATAAACACCTTGCTATAATTACAAGATAAGCAAAAGAATTAGGCTTTCTAATAGTAATAAATCACCAAGCAGAAAATGGAATAAAATCTAACAAGGTCTCAATATATTGCAGTGTGTTAATACAACCTTTTTATATTACCATCTATTGCAAAATGCCAGGCAGCTAATTAAGGGAAGAGATTTTATCTCAGGTTAAGTAGAGCACCTACATTTCTGCAATTATTGTACTGTTGGAAAGTGTGTCCTGATTCTGTTCCCACATAAAGAAAAGAAATCAAGTCAGCATTATAGCAAGTTATGTATGCTTGCTCTCAAACCCATTTAGCAAATGGTCAAAATGGCCAGGTAAGAGTTGGAAATAAACAGGCTATGCTTTGCACAACCATAGTGCTTCTCATGCAAGGACTTTTAGTGCATTTGATAAATATTAATTAACTCCCATACTGCTGCTCTGAAATAGGCAAGGGATATATTTAAGCATCACTTGGTTTGCTGCTGAAATGCATCCCCCTTTTTATGCTTGGACAGGATGCAGCAGCTGTTTAACAACATACATGAATATTAAACGAGGTTTAGAGAAGAAGTAAGGAATATCCAAAAAGGCAGCCCAGAGGGATTTACACAGGTAGATATAAATTACTCAAAGTAAAGGCCCCCAAACTCTGCAGGCAATTCTGTTCTTCAGTCACCACCACTTTAAATTTAAATTTGCTGTGGCTTTGAATAATACTGGAGGACTTTGCAGGCATCATGTCAGGTCTGAATTGTAGCGAGGGGAACTCTGGCACAAAATCAGGGCCAAAACTGCTAGAATCTTTTTTTTTATTCTGACAAAATGAAAGAGGCAACTTAAGTGATCACAGCACAGTAAGTTTTTGGCTTTATGCTGCTCAAAGTGGCTATGAGTAGTTTAGAGTTCAGAGAAATCAATAATTAGGCCCTCAAACAGCTATTCCACCACCCAAACACTGTCTAACTGATGAGCCCTCATTTTCAACACATCCCACCCAGTACAGGATACCACACTCAGCAGCAATGGTCATCAGCTGGCACAGGGTTTCTGCCCCATTCCTCTTGCATCAATAGGTTATCTGCTGCCAGTGCAAGGAATTCACCACATGGAAGTCACAATTTGGAAAAAACTGATTTGCATGTCATCTCAGCCTCATGTCCTGCATTATGGAGAAACCTCTTTTCAGTTTCCCATTGCAAAATCTACTTAATATCCATCTGTCTCAGCATGAAGAGCCAAATTCTTTCTTGGGCAGATGAAAAATATTAGAGAATATTCTGATTCATAATAGGACAAAATCCACCAAGCAGCCACTCAAAAAGGGCAACAAGGATACTGCTGTCTGTACAATAGCAACGAAAGAGAAAGAGCAGACAGCTTTCTTTTGCCATGAAACATCATCACCAGTCATTTATTTGATAAAAGGAGAAGGCATTTGATAAATATCAACATTAGTTTGGTACCTAACTATCTACAAATTTCTTAACTATTTAAATAGTTTCTGTTGGAATGGGTGGAGGCACTTTGCCAAGGAAATCTCCAGAATTATCCCTGTAAATACGTCATTTAAACACACTTTGTGTACTTCAAACATAATTTTTACAGGCTAGCTCTGAGAGGTCCTCCAAATGACTTGCTCTGTTTTACACCCAATCTACATCAGTGCTTCCAGTTTCAGTATTAGGATTATATTAACAGCTTAACTTGTACTTACTTATCTACCAAAACCAATTCTGGCAGGGCAGCCAAACATTCATCTTAATTGAAAACATCACGTCTTTGTTTTTCATCAAATTAATAAATGAGGTCACCAGATGGTTGTTTTAGGATCATTTGAGCTGGGCTTCTTAGATTTTATGTTCCTTGTGTGATTTTCCACAAAGCTAAAAATCCTTAACATTGCCAGCACATCACATCAATCAATGCTGGCACCCTCACATGACCAAAGTACCTCCAACAAAAACTCGAGTTTCACGAACACAGAATCCTTTCCTGAATCCAGCCTCTCATGTCAAAAGACTTGACAGCAGATCTGGGGCCACATGGTATGAGTGATGCACCATGGAGCAGTGCTAGAGGGACTTTTTCATTTGAGACGCATTAATAAATACATTCTCCTCAATAAAATTTATTTCTTAGAAAGGTCAAGTGTCTTTTATTGAACAGTTAATTTTACAAGCAGGTATTCAAATCTGTCAGATAGGCTCCATGGTAATGTTAATCAACATCTTATATAGTTAAAACTTGACCTAGCACATTATCAGCATCTTTCTTCTCTTTAATGCTGAGCAATGGGAAAAGACCTTTGTATGGCTAATTTAAGAGACTGAACCAGGCAATACAATGCTGGCCCCAACCAAAACCCTCTTCAGGGCCACTACTCCTGCATCTCTGCAGAGGGCTTCCCAAAAGTGAAAACAAATCTCGCATTTCTCCAGGTCCTTTAAGCTTCTGGCACGGAATTATTCTCTATCTCCACCTGGCATTGAAAAGGTTTGTATTTAATTTAGATAAACTGCACAAAACTGTAGTCTGAGCACCTTCTAGGCATTTGGATACTGTTTGTTTGTGGTGAATTTACAGCACCCAACACCTTGGAGGCTGATCCACAGGAAGCACGCATATACATACTGCAGTATGGATCTGAAATGGGCTTGGCCATGACAAATACCCCATGCCAACTTCCTGGACATATTTATCTTTACCTGAACCTAAGCAAATCTTTGGATAGGTAATGAACTGGCACAGACAGATGTTGCTGAGAGATGTGCTCCCACTTGCTTTGGCATTATGGCAAATTGAAACTTCTTGAGAAATTCCAAATGGCTGGAAGAGCACTAAAACATCTTGAATTGGAGTTCAAAACACTGGAAACTCACAGGTACATGGGATAAACTTGATGTAGTAAAAGATAAACTATACCTACAGGGCCCTAACACAGAGTTTTCTCTGATCTCCCAAAAGCCTTAATGGAAATCATTATAGACTTCTGGTAAGCTATCCAGAACATTTTGAAACAGAAAACACCACACTTACTGTGGACAAAACAAAATAATGCCAACAGCTATATGCATTTGAAATCAGTGTAACCACAAGATGTCACTCTAAACTTTACTTAGAGGAAGGGTTAGGCTACTTCAACTTTTAATAGAGTTCAAAGATACTTTTTTCAAAGTAATTTATAGTCTTCCACATTGCATTTCTCACATTTGTTTAGTTGTGTTTAACATGTAGCAATTAAATATTTTAAGTTTTGTAAATGTAGTCTATCACACCAAAACTTACTTTTAAATCCTCAAAAGGCAGGCTAAGTATGAAATGATCACGAGAATAAAATCAGAACAGCCTTTTGGTTTGAGAGGTTAAAAAAAAAAGAAACAAGGTACAGTTCAGTTCAACACTGGAGATCAAAAATTACTCAAGAAAATGCATTATATTAATGCATTATGTAAGATTTGGGAGAAAATAGCCACTAAACATTTCCACCCTGTACTTATCCCTCAGTCTCACTGCAATTAGGTTGGATTTCTCCTGCTACCTAATTACTGTCTGCTTGGAAAGATACTCCATTTGTTTTGCAGTAGAAATCATCTAGTTCATGTAAACCATCAAACTATTGGGATAAAAATCAGATTTAAGAGAAAGGAAGCAGCACTTTTGGTAGCATCAGCATCTCTAGAAGCTCAGGCAGCAAAGGCTCATGCAGAAGTGTCCAACAGTTTTGACCTTGCTTTAAAACATGTGTGTTATTAATACCATCACACATTGGAAATTGTGAAAAGAAGCTCTCTTTACTATCCTTAAAGTCTAGGAAATCACTATGAAAAATTAACTCCAAAACACTGATAAGGTTGCCACAGTACTCCCAAAGTTAGAAAGTGCCACACTTTAGGTGTATGGTCACACACTTGGTTTAGTATACAGAGTGAGCCTGCTCTGGGAAAGCAGAGCAAACTTTGCACCATTTATCTGAGGAGCTGAAAGGCTGAGAGCAATAAGAAGATTTCTTGAGGATTCTTTAATTTAAGAGCATTAAATGCCACCCTGGGAATTAGATGCTACCCCTGACTCCTACTGATAGTCTCACTGAGGTCAGAAAGTCACATACACAGTATTTTTCAAAAATGATCACCCATCAGATGATCCTCATGTTTTAAGTACCCAAAATGAGACAGTCTTGCTGCAATGATGACACTCCCTGTTGCAGCTGGAGCTGTGGTCAGACATGAGAAGTGGTGCATGTGGTGATGTATCAGGTCAGAAGTGTCTCCAATCAGGCCTCAAAACCAAGAAGATATTTTAACTTTTATTTTCCAGGGCTTCAGTACCACCTCTGTGGCACCTCTCACAGAATAACTAATGATGGGAAAGCAATAAATTAAATACTTGCTTATGAGCTGAGTCCTGCCCCTTCTGCACACTGAATGAAGTAGGATTTTTGAAGAAAACAAGTTTGAGGTCAAGTAAGTATCATGCTTTGTGTATGTGGAATTGAACAGGAATTGAACTCAGTTCACCACAACTGGCTTAGTTATAGCACTGCCCTCTGATCACTTACCTAATTCTCTTCTTTTCACACTGTTTGGAAATACTACATTCTTTCTGCATAACACAAAATAACATAACAGAATGTAACAGCATATAATGATGATTATTATAAAAAACTATTTTCTATTTCCAAAGCCTGGAATTTTATGCAATGGTGTCTTAATCAGCTATATCAGCATATATTCAAAGTCACACAACTATGATGACAAAATGAAGACAGGAAAGAACAAATTAAAGACAAAAATTCAGTCTTCCTTGCAAAGAGCACCTATTTATCTCAGAGTCGGATCAGGGTGACAGAACACAAACACGACCACAGAGAACAGACCTCACCACAGAATCAACAGGTGATGGGAACGAACAACACAGTCTGCAGCATTTCTTGTCAAGACACACTTTAATACTCCACAAAGCTCCCAAGCACACAATAATACCTGAGCAAACTACAGCAGAAGTTTGAGATAAGTACAACTCCCACAGTTACCTGCCACAATAGGTTTAAATTAATTCAAATAAGTACTCTATATATAGACATATATGTATATATTCACAAATATATACAGGTATGTGTATCTATTGCACTTAAATCACCCTGATCAGTATTTTTCACTGACTGCCACAACACTCTGTAAGCACAGGGTTAAGTAAAAAGACTACTGAGATTTCAAAAGATCTACAGTGTTGTCAATAGACAATAAACTTGGCTCATTTACAACAGCTTTGAGAAATATAAGGTATAACACTCTTCAAGGCTAAAATGTTTCTGTGATTTTAAAATTACCATGCAATTTCTTAAAAAGTGATATTCACTGAACAAAAGTCACATCATCACATCACAGTCTAGCCTAAAATGACTCTGCAGACCAAAACATTAGCAAGGGAGAACAGCTCTGCTATTTTAGAGACAAAAATAAACACTGGGATTAGTGATGGAACAGCTTGCTCCAGATTATTTTCTTCCATTTTATTAGTAGCTGTACAAACTACATTAGCAAGATATAAATCCAGTCTCTTTCTTTAACACCAAAAGAAAATCTTCTATCTTATTGTTCTTTTATATTCTGTCAGCCTGAAAAAGGAAACTGCATTATTCAAAATAAAACCAAATTATCTAAATGAATCTCTTAACAATTTGTCTCTAGTTCTCATCACAAACCAACAATAAAGGGCTATCCCTATTTAACGCAAAGAGAAAGAAAAGCTCCACATTGGGACAGCAGCCACGCAGTAACAGCTGCTTCAACTGCATTTTACTAATTCTAATTATACACAGAAGCCACATGGCCAAGATGCACTTTAAAAAAAAAAAAACAAAAAAAAACAAAAAAAAAAATCACACACAACAAACCAAAAAACCAAACCCTGCAGAAACAAAAACCAGCTTTTATTCCTCAACACTTATCACATTGCTCATATTAAAAATGGTTGCTTTCTAATGCACGGCCTTTGCATTTTTAATCACAGAAGTCCCCACAGGTTCTGAATTCCTTGTCAGAGATGTAAATGTTATTCCTAGGTTAAAAGGCAGCAACACACAAGCAGAGGGTTGCATTAGGATTACAAGTGATTATGTATTACCCAGGTTGTATCAGTGCTGTAATCGGTTTCTTCTTGTACTCAGATCGGCTGAGAATCCAGATACAGACCTGGGCTAGGACCTCCTATTTATCACAGTTCATCAGCATTCACTCCCATAAATGCAAGAGGTAGCAGAGCTTTGGTTTTGGGTTGAGGTATTTCCTGGTAATTCACAAGATTTTAATATTGAAATACTTTCAAATAAAAACTCATTTAGGGTACCCACACAAGATTCTCACATCTTTGCACACACCTTCCCTCAAGATGGGAAATAGCTTTAATATTAAGAAGCTGGCTACTTAGATCACCAGGCTGGCCAGCAAGAACAGGAGCACCATGCCCTGGCCCTCTTTGCCCCTCATCCCTAACCAGTAAGGCATCACCTTAACATCCAATAAAGACTAAAGCAATTCTGAGAAATATTTCAGCTCCTAAGAAAACTGGGTAACACTGAATACTTCACCTCCTAAGAAAACTGGGTAACAACTAAGAAAAACTGGGTAACGTTTCAGACTTCAGTAAAACACAAAGGTTGCCCAGAGAGTCTGTGGGTCTCCTCCCCTGGAGACAGGCAAAAGCCATCGGAACACAATTCTGAGCAACATGCTCTGGGGAGCCCTGCTTAAGCAGGGAGGTTGGACTAGGTGACCTCCACTTGGGATACCAGTGGTCCATTCCAACCTGACCAACTCTGTCAGTCTGTGAAACTCCTCTCTCTGGCTATCTTCACTCCAATTCCTCTATAGCAATATATAGATGTCTGTCCATCTTCTTTCTCCATGTGCATCCACCTGTCAGCTCTCACCAGCTAAATTTGGACCCTCTGCCCACTTTCAGTGCAACCTGATAGAAGCAAAGAAGCCTTATTTCCACTAAAGGATCCACAGGCACCATGGGTTGAGAGGAACTGTAAGAGATTGAGAGAAATTATAATAATGCAGGAGAAATTGTGCTGCCATGGAAGCAAAACCAGCAGTGGGCCAAAATCTACTAGAAACTGGTTACAACAGATGTGCCTTTTTTTCTTTCTTTTTAACAAATGGTCCACTCCTTGTGACCAGTCTTTCACTGGAGAATTGCAAGGGTTAGTTCCCCCAACTGGCTACAATCCAGCCCCCAGCTCATAAAGAAAAAAATCACACAGCTTCAAACTATCCCAAAGATCAAGCACTACCTTTAGCTCTTTTGAGAGAAAGCACAAAATTTGCTTACTAAGAGAATTGGACTTCAAGAATAAAAGCAGCTGCAGCTGTCTTCAGGCAAAACAAAAGCTGCCCTTGAATTTAAATTTCAGTTCTGCTGTAATTTATGCTGCAACAAAGAAAGATGCCAGTTTGGGAAAGTAGGACTCTGTGCAGAGTAATAACAGGCTTCCCCATTGTCAGAGATGTCATTTGAGCATCTCTCAAATGTGACAGCACTGAAGAGGTTTTGCACATTTCTTTTGCTCCTCGACATTTTTAATAGTCAGGGAGAGTTTCAATATTTTTAGATACAGCTATAAAAGAATCTGTATTTCTCAGTCAGGGAAGGTCTGAATATAAATCTCAGAGAATCACCCCAACACAAGATCCCAGGAAAGCAAAATCAACAGGGCTTTTATTCTTTGGCTTCATGAATGGTGGGTGCAGGCCCTCAGCAAGAGGATTGCTTAATGTCCCTGGGCTGGACAGGGGCTTGGCTGTACTGGATTAACACCTGAGGAATCCAGTGTGGTTACTGTGGGTGAAACAGCCTGACATGACCAGAAACCAGCTGACTGAGAGTACATCTAGAGAGCAATGACCTAGGAGACAAGTGACCTTACAGCCAGGAGCACTGCAAGTAATTGAGCACACCGAACATGGGAGTGGGACAAAAACATCTACTGAGAGCAAGCTTGGCAAGTATGAACAGGCAACACCCAGTTGTGCTTTCCTGTTGAAAAGTTTCCCAGCATAGCAATTCATTTCATGTCCTTCTGGTCCCTAAAACACCGACACAGCACTGAGTATCAAAACATGCTTCCTCCTATGGACTGAGAAAGATGGGTAGTACTGACAGTCGCCATCGCCCCACCTCAGAAAGGGGACTATGAAACAAGTTCTCCTTTTGGATCTCCACAATACTAGCAGCTTTATCAGGAACCTTGTGAAACTGGACATTGCCTTGTTTTGTGTGGAGCAATGAATGTTAAATGTCTGCTCAAATAAATAAGTACAAAAGAGGTCTTGGTGGCTGTGAAGAAAAGCCTGAAAATATTATAGCAGTGTTTCTTCAAGACAGATCACAGGAGCAGACAGTAACAACCTTCAGTACTGAATAGATTATTTCTATGCCTTTTGTGCACATCCCAGCACTACCGTGTATGACCAGCACTCCATTTCTCCATTTGCTGGCACCTGTAATTATTCTTCACACCTGCTTTGGAACAGGCCCCATCTTCAGCCCAGGACTGATGCAGGTCTGCTTTTCTTATCTTGTATCCTGCTTTTCAGTCATCTACCCCCCAGTCCTGACCCACCTCCTTTCCTCTCTTCTCAAATTTAATCAAAAACTTTCTCCTTAAACACAACATGCCTAAACAAATTCCTTGCCTTACCACTAATCATCTATATTTTCTTCTTCTCCCTATATGGGCAACAGTATGATTGTTCTTCTCAGCATTAAAGCCTAGATAATGTGGGGGCCATTTTTCATCACTATTCTTAGTTGACATGCCTGGCTACGCCTATCAAAAAATCTTCCTCATTTTTCATTCTTAGAGTTTTCTTTTTATGACAGTGACACGTTCCAACACTTCATCATTACTCCTATGATAGGTTTCTCTCCAGTTTTTCTTATATCTAAACTACCCAGAAATTTAACCATGGCCCTAAGTGCAAGAGAAACGTCAGTCCCAGCTCACAACTTCGTAGACACAGTGGACAATCAAACTAAGACAAATCCATAGGAAATCAAGCTCTTGGCTAGCTACAATAAATACTTGCATTTCTTAAAGACTATGCTGTTTTTAATAGATACATAGGTGCTAAAATATTTAAATGAAAGGGAAACTTTGGATCTCTGAAATGTCCTTTTTATACACATTATCTGTCCTAGGCACCTTCCAGTAACATGGAAGAATACAAGATTTAACTACATCTCTAGAATTTTGGAGACTAGTGTAACACTATTGAGTTATACTTCCACTTCATTTATACAATCTTTTAACAGAAGAGTAATATGTGATTGCAGAAAAGTAATCTGACTTCTTTTTGACTTGGTTTAAAAGACGTGATCACATTTCTAAAATGGATTGCTATAACAAGGTTTATTTAAAAGTGAGCTGGATGAAAAAAAAAGTCTACAAAACTGGTCTACTGGGAATATTACATTGTATCCTAAGTCTCCAAGTGCAGGCTGAGACACAGATGATGAGTAAGTTCTGTAACAGTAATGCTTGCTACAGCAATTTTTAAGATGAGCAGATTCAGAACATCTGCATTATTTTGCAAAAATGGTAGAATACCATTTAAAAAAAAAAGTGATGCAGATTTTAATTGGAAATATGGCATTTTAAAATTCAGGCAAAGTTACGCAAGCATGAGAAAAAGCCACAAGACATGGTTTCCAAGTCCCCAGGAAATACGTCACCGACTGCAGATTGGGTTTATCCGAACTTTAGAAAAACCTATGGAGATTAGTTTTTACCTAATACTGCATAAGATGATTACAGTTATTTGTGGCACTTTAATTCCTACTAGAAACAAAATGATGTTTTATAGAGATGTATCTACAAAAAACCCAAACAACCCTGACATAAACCTCTTTTATCCATTCTCATTCCACAGAACCACTCTCTAAGCTGTGGAATCATGCACTTTCCTTAATGACATGAAGGCTAGAGAAACATATAGCAGAGGTTTCTTGAAATAAATTGTACTAAACTATGTACTGCATTATTAAAATTTATTAAGTTTCCTAAAGAACACAACTGGAACAAAAAATGTTGTTCTGGCACATCCAGATGACTATTATTACTCTCTTTCATGATTTCCCTTTTTTATTTCCCCACAATGTCTTCAAGATGCCCCATTATGAGACGATGCCAACAAATCAGGCATTTGGATTTCTGGAAGTTTCATTTCCTCTTCCTTGCTGGATTTTAAAAGTGTTCACATCAGCACATGTGCTATAATTTAAGCAAACCTTGTGATTTTACTGTCAGCTAGCTACAGATGACCCTACAAAAAGAAAGAAATCCTTACAAGGTCCTAACAACAGCATAATTCCTCACTGCCCATAGAAGAATGGCTAAAATCCTTCTGGTGAATGAAATCTAGAATTAACCTAAGAGTAATGTCAATATCTAAATTCATGTTCTTCCCCTTGCATGCTCCTTCTGAAGAGTTTCTCCTCCTCCCTCCTCTTAGGGCTGGATTTTCAAAGCATTGTGGTTGAGCCACTGGAGTGTAAGTGGGACTCCAGAGACTGCAGTTCTACATGTCACTTGGAAAATGTGCCTCTTAGCAGCTAAGTGGGCTGTCACTGAGCACAGACACTCTAACAAGAAGTCTAGCAACAAGAACAGCCCAAAGGGAGAAGGGAATGCTTTTGAACCTGAACTAAAATGTAAAAGGACAATCCTTCAATAATCCTTCTGTAATTCACTTACCGAACCTTTTCTTACATGTTTGTAGTGGCTTCTTGCATGTGTAGAATATATGCAAGAAAAACATTGAATCTTCATTTCTCTCATGTTACCCTACTATTCAGTAGTCTACATTTAATATTTATGAAACACATTGAAGATAAAAATAGTCACACACATTGAGAAGCCAAGTTCAAAGATGGCTGAATCAAATCAGCATAATCACACAAGCATAAATTTGAGAATAGAAGGAACTAGATGACACTAGATTTGAGAAGTGACTCTGTTATTATTATTTTTATATGTTCTTGTTATACTCAATTTAAGACATCCTACAGATTTTTAAAGCCTTTTGGAAGTTAATGAGAATTGAACCCACACTTAAAGGGCAGAGATGGTTACAATGGATGAATTTATTTATAAAGGAACCAAATTCTACTGATGCCGTGGCACCTACAAAAACTGAATTTAGCACATAATTTTACGTTAACTTTATTCCTGCATTCCTGTATTCCTGGTAAGAATGTGCACCTCTGCAAGGGTAATGATTCTATACAAAAATGACATTTTTCATTAGTACAGCCTAAATATTTGAAAGGTCAATCATTCTGGATAAAACCAATATTTGACAACTATAAATGAGAGAGTTTTGGAAAGCAATGAACTTTTCAGACTCTGGAAATTAAGTCTTATTTAGATCAGGCACAGAAAAATGGACACTTTGAAGACCATTAGACAGTCTGTAAATATAAAACACAGAGGAACATTAGCAGTACAAAACTTAAGAGACCAGAAACTCTGCCTTAGGTATTCCTTTGTGTGGTTGTCTGATTTGTAAGTGAATAGAGAAACTATGCCATGAAGCTAAAACAGATGTTATGGAAGTGAGGGTCTTTTTAAATAGTAATTATGCAAGAATCTCATTACTGATTGTGTAATAACAATCTACCACACTTAAAATGTGCAGGATGTCTCCTCTCATGGAGGAGAGTTCCCTCTTTACTGTTGTTCCAGAACCCAGACCAACCCAGTAACAAACCAAATGCAATAATGAGAGACCTTGAACACATCTTGCAATTCCCAAATCTCTTCTATAAAAGGAAGCATTTAAGAAGTAAAAGACATCTAAAGGTCCACAAATTAAAATGCTGACTTCTGTAACACCATACGCCTCAATCTGTTATTGTAGTAATCAAAGGATGTAAGTTCTTCTTTGCATTCAACCTTATTGTAGCTAAAATCACTTTTTCATTTCTCACATGTGTAATACATCAACAGATATTGTAGTGTAGCCACACACAAAGCACACATGTTGTTAGAATACTTTGAAGTAGTCTAACTAATTCCAAGTAGTGCAGAAGTAAATGAACAGCTAATGACACTTCTGTGACTTCTATTTCTTCAGTACACATTTCTATATCCATAGTCACCTTCATAAAAACAACACAGAGAAGTCCAATTTTTTTTTCTCCTTTTTAAAATCTATTTACAACAATTTGGTAAATTCAATTCAATTATGAATCCATTTCCTTTTTCAAAGCATACATAGCAATTAAAACTATGCAAAGTTTATAAAATAAAGCTAATCACTTTGAAGAAGTTAATAAAAGTTACAAGTAAAATAGAACTAACATTAACTCCATTTGCAGGAAATGTTACAGACTGGTAACACACATTTTCTACAAATGCTACAGAAACTCCTGAAACTAGTCCCCGACCTCCATTGTCTTCACAGCAATAATGCATTATTCATGTACTTCCACTTTTATGACACAATCAAAATTTTTCCGTAACTGGTCCTGACTATAGCTCTGCAAGGAACACAGTTGATACTCTGGCTTCAAAACAGCCATAAGCTGAAGGCATGTGTGCTTCCACAAACAACTTGTGTTAGGAAATGCACCCTTGAGATGAGCTCCTCACAAAATGTAGATGTGTGTGAAGGAAGGGCCATGCAATGTGAGCAAGAGGGCAGAGGGAGGTAGAGCAAGGGAGAGGCACAGTTATAGTCACCACTTCCCATGACTGGCAGCTCAGGCACAGCACAAGGAACAACAGGAATGCCAAGGCCAACATGGATGCCCTTGAAAACATTATACATAGTAACTTATGGAGGTTGCTTTATATAAAGCTCCAAAACAACCAGCACTTGATTTTAACATCATTTAGAAGATGAAATGGGGATCTTCAAGTCAGTGGAAGAAAGAGTGAGTGATACACTAGCACATCTATGTGAACACTGCAACATCACATGAATGGCAACAGTCTGACAAACTGTGTCCTGGAGCAATTTTCTTAGCTCATTTTTGAGTTTCTCTGATGACACTTTTCACAAAAATGTAATTCAAAAGACACAAAGATTTTCAATGCTACTTGGTGCCAGTGAAATCAATTAAACTTTGGCCATTTACCTGTGGAGATGGCTTCATCTTCAGCTTTGCATAAACAGTTATATCATACTCTGATTCTGTATCTTCCATTAAATAAAGCAAAGCAGAAAGGTTTAGGAGTAATTATTCAATACCTTAACTTGTATTAAGGTTTCTGTTACTTTTCTTTCTCTGTAAGAAAATACCTTGAAAATATCAGGACAGTGAGTTTCTGTTCAGAAAACCTGTAAGGATCATCTCAACATGCTTTTCACCATAAACACAAATCAAATAGTGAGTAATAAGAAAGTTACTAGGTCTGACCTAGCTCTGGTCTAGAAGAGAGTGCATCTAGTATTAAACATTAGTACCTACCTAGAAGTGCCTCAAACAAGCTGCTCTTAAAGATGCCCATCACCTTTCTGATGGCTTTTTTCAGTTGTTGCTCTTCTGGCTTCCGTAGTTTTTTGCAATATTCTTCCAGCAGTACTAAAGCTCGGTCAGTATCTAAAAAAAAAAAAAAAAAAGGCACAATAATGTCTTTATCAGCTCTGAAAACCAACTAAATGCTCAAAAGTTAACTACACATTTTGAAAGGCATTATACACACATATAAGGAACATTTACAGCATATGTTTATAGAATAATAAAATTACTGTTTGGAAAAGATCTACAAGATCATTGAGTCCAACTACTAAACTAGTATCACCATGCTCCCCAGCAAGCCATGTCCCCAAGTGCCACATCCACATACCTTTGGAACACTTCCAGGGATGGTGATGTTATTGCTTTCTGTCATTAGCTGTATGTCATGAACAACATATGCAACACTGCATATGCATATGGGAAAATGATCTTTGGAATAGCATCTATAACAAGTGCTCAACTTCCATTTACCCAAAACCATCTGGAAGCTATGGGGCCTGGACCAAATTACAACTTGCAGAAGCTACAAAATTACAGACAATAACAATTATGGATACCCATACAGAAAAACTGGCCTTAAAACATATTCAGAGAAGACATAAAAGTGTTTGCTTTGCATCTGCAGCACTCAGTTCTCTGGCTGACAAATGTGTATCTGAAAGGCAGGTGTCCAAGAGTGAGGCTGTTTTTTTCTATTCCCTCAATACATAAAATTGCTATCTACCTCTTTGGTAAATGAGGCTTTGATAGCAGACTTTCATGCATGTGCTGGCTCAAAGAGAGCAATCCAGCCTTTCTGTAAGAGCCCAGAGGACCAGAGCTCTGTTTCTCCTGCTGCTATTATCTTCGTGCAGTCACTTGCCAAGAGCATGAGTGACATGTAAAATTGCATGAAATCCAAACATTGCCATCTTACAGAGAAGAAAATAGAGGAACATGGAGAATCAGACTTCATCTGTCCTTCTCCCCCTCCTAGTCAGATTCCAGAAATTTACACAAACATATGTATGACACTGAGATATCTGCACATGCTTTTGTAATTGTATTGACACCAAGTTTTCAGTAAGATTCCCAAACACTAAAAAACCCCCAAACTAATAATTAAAAGCAAGTGCCTCAATCTAAATTTCTTCCATCAGAGTTCAATACAAGTTTCATTACTAGGAGACAAGTCAGATTCCTCTGGTTAGACTAAACTCAACAAAGTAGTGTAAAATGCTTGGAAAGGCAAAAAAGATCATTTTTATAATAATTCTTTTTCACTAAGTAACTAAAAGAAAGCTTGTTCACTATATAAAGATGGACTGTCTTTGTTAAGGGTCTTGATGACTCTCTGTATTATAGGCCTTGGGATGTGACAATCAGATGAGTTCACCCTGGGGCAGAGACTTAACTTGTATTCTGTAACCTGATCACATTCTCGAATTAAAAAAGGGGAAAATTTTAATCAATCATTAAAGTTTAAAAAGATGCAATATTTTCTCTTCCTTCTCACAGAAATTCTAGCTGGTCACAAGCAATTTATCAGAGAAATGAAAAACATAATGAATAAAAAGGAATTTTTTTTAAATGTTTTTATATGTGCACAGACATATACATATTTAAATATATAGAATCATTAAGGTCAGAAAATACCTCCAAGATCATTGAGTCCAACCTTACATATCACATAGATAGGAAGATTAGGGAACATTTTATAGCAGTCTAGCCATTGTAATGGAGGAGCTCACAATTCTCTGCTTTGATCCCACTCTGAGAGCGCCTCCAAGAGGAACCCCTTCTTCCTATGTGAGCTGTCCTTGGGGCAGGTAAGGATGAGGCAATTGCACTTAGGATCACTTCTAACCCATGCAGAGAGAGATATCAGCTCTTTTAAGGCCACATCACAATACCTGGGATGGGTTTCCATCAAATCATCAAAAGCACAGCCTTGAAACAAAGCTCTGGATCCAAGCAGGATACGGTTAGGTACAAAGAACTACTTCTGCATGTAAGGTCAGCTTCTTTTGCCTTTAAAACCCCAATTACATCACACCTTTTACTGACCTCATGACTGTGCCTGACCCACCTGTACTTTCATAGATACACTGAATGCTCTGGCCACGCTCAATAAAATAATTAGTCCGTGACTAAAAGCATGGGTTGGAATCAGTAATTCACCTTCTCCCAAGTGCAGACATGCATGTGCCACGAATCCATGGTTACTTATATTAAAGTGGAGCCACAGAGTAGCGGAAAACCACTGCAAAGTATCCAATACTGAGGACACCTTTTAAGAGTAGACTGAGAAACTAGGAAAATGGGATGTGAAAGCCTCTTCCACACCAGAGATACCACTCCCTCTTTCTCAGTGACTTGGTGAAGCCTGCTGACATCCCCTCCTTCATTAATCATTCCTTTCCTAAAGTGTTCAGTTTGTATTTTAAAAAGTACAATGCTACAAAAAGTAGCATCCCTTAGGGATATGAGCAGATTTTATTTTCACTTGAAATACTATTTTACAATTCATGAAGATGCAAAGAATCTACTTTTTGTTGACCCCAGAAGAGTCCTAAACTCTACAAACTGAACAACCAGCACAGAGCACAGTCCTAGTGCTAAATCTAAATCCCAGATCAAGTAACTATCTTCCTGCCTAATTTTCCTCTCTAGCTTTAATAGGATACATTAATTTTTACTCCATCCCTAGGCATGGAGCTGCATCCTTTCCCTGCACAATCTCACTTGGCAGCAGTGTATCCAGTTTTCCAAATAACCTGCAATGGCTGACGTGCTGGGTAATTCAATGAGGGTGCCCAGGCATATTCTGATCAAGACTATTTAGGCATGTCAGGGCCATGCAACCACTACTACTGGAGCATTCCTGAAAAGCCAAGGGATTTATGGAGACTACTTGAATCTCCAGTCAATTTGTCACCAGATTAGGCTTTCAAAAAAGGACCTTCCCCCTTCTTGATGAACTGACAAGTATTTGACAGTATTTAGCATGCCAGGGCAAAACCCTGTTCAACATCAGCACAGCACAATCCTACCTCTGCACAACACAGAGCAATAGGAAATATTGTAATAAAATGGCACAGCTGAAAAATACTGAGTACTCTCCCCAAAATAATAACCATTGTCAGCTCCCAGTCATACCCAACATAAATGAGGATGTCCAGTATTTTTTATTTTGCAGCTACAAAGCTTATGTACTATCCGGTTGCAAGAATGGACTGCAGCACAATAGTCAAGTAAGAACCATATTCCCTGCCACCCAATTAAGTGGAAGCTTCTGAATCTGAATTCCAACACATTCTTTTCATCAGAAAGAATGAGAGATTAGTGGCTTTCATGAGGGACTGGATCACTGTATGCATTACAGTATTCAATAAAGCACACAGTTATTTAGAGCAGCCAAAGTAAGTCCTGTACCTTACAGAGTATATCAGAAATGCAACCAAAAAATCTCTGTTCTATGGTATCACTATTCTCTAGTACTGATACCAAAACCAAATTCAAGCAAGACAACAAATCCACTGAACACATAATTTAATATCCCAAGAGCTGGGCCTCTCTGTGGCTCCTGAGTAGGTCCTTTGTGTGTGAACAAAAGACCACTGAAAAGTCAGCATCAGCTGTGCCCCATGAGGCCTGCTGGGCATAGATCTAATTTTTTTTACTGCTTCTTTGTATTTTATGACACTATTTTTAAATTGATCTATTGGCTTTGAAAGATGACTTTGACAAGAACCATTCAGAAGATACAGTCCTACAAAAACACACGTACATTCTTACAGTCAGTAAATGCATTATTATTTTGTTTAAATAAATCATACTCAAAACATCTTAATTGTAAGAAAAAAATCTTAAGGCATAAAACAGCTTTTACAGTCCTACAGGATCTTGTCCAAGAAGTTATCAGTTAGCCCAAACTAGCTCACAATTCTGTAAATTGTATTGCTTTATCACTCCACAATTTTTTAAGTGGTTCAGGAATGTTTGTGGTTTATGTTACTGATCGGGGAAGAGGTAATTGCTACAGCAAATCAGAGATATGTAATATTGACACAAAACTACTGAGCAGTAACTTTGTTTAGTGGACTCCCTTAGAAAGCTTTTCTTCCTCTCTCAATTTAAAGTTTTTATCACACAAGGAATTACTCAATTTTTCTTCTACAGAATGAGTCTCTACTTAATGTGTTCATCTATGTAAGATGTGATGTTGATTTTTAAAGTTCAAGTAGACATTTATGCTATAGGGTAAAGTAAAGTAATCTGTTGGGGCAATGTTTATACATCCAATGAAACAAATACAAAAATCATGTAGAAAATTGTATAGAAAAATCAAGTTATATTTTTTAAAAATGTAACTTCAGTATATCTTACAGACAAAAAGTTTTCTGGGGATACTGTCAAAAAGAAATGAAGCTACACATCCAAGCACATACAGAGTAAGATATATGCACTATATCTCAGGAGAAATTAAATTCTCACCTATAAATTGTTTACTAAAACATTGCTCTTAAAATGTAAGTCACACATATGAAAGACTAAATTTGATAATTATGCATATTTAAATTAATACTACAATAATTTTACCATCTGCTTTGCTGAAATGATGTCAAAACCAATTCTATCTACTTCTCAGGGTCCATATCTGAGACCTGGAAGCCACTTGAAATACTAATCAGTACTTTGAAGCAGAAGGATTCCCTTCCTCTGCTAGTTTGTTTTCTATGCTCTCCTGTTTTGCAAGCAGATTTTTAGAATCACTTTGAAACTCCCTATAGGCAAGGAGACCCTATACTCACTGCAGCATTTACAGTTGAGTCCTGCTAGAGTTGAAGCATCTGTAGCTTTGCTGGTGTGGGCAGCTGAGTTGATTAAAAAGTTTTTGTGCCTTAATATGGGACTGAGGATAACACAGCCATGCGTGCACATGGCAGTCACACACCACACCACAGGACTGACCCCAGAAACAAGTTTCCTAACTACCTCCCAGGTGTTTATGCACACCATTTAACCTTCAGATGAACTAAATATACTACACCTGAAGATAATTTAGGTTTATTCATAAACTTCAATAACTAATTAGGAACAGGTTTGACTAACAGGATTAATTAAGACTATATGAGAAGGACAAAAGTGATTCAAAAACCAATCTCCAAGCAACTCCGTTTTCAGTCCAGGGTTTGCTGAATGATGATGGTTCAAACCAAAGGAGCAGATAATGGAACCACCAAATAACTCAAGCAGATGCTGCTAAGGCCATATATATGAATTTATGGCTATTTTCAAGCCATTAGAGCTCCTTCTGGCCACAGTAAAGTCATATAGGCTGAACTCTATATGGACTCATTTATGTAACTGGCCAGGACCAGTCACTGATTTTGCACTTGAATTGCTGTGCTTTGAACACCCACAGTCTGCTGAAAGCTGCTGCTGCTTTCCTTGGGAGTATGATCCTGTCACCCAACTCCAGCTATGAAGCAAGGTAGCTCAGAAGATGGAGAGGAAAAATGAAAATACAATTCCAAACTCAGCAAGTTCTGCCTTGCACATGGAAGAAATCAGAGTCAGCTCAGGCAGCCACTGCCTCTTAAGGAACCAAGTCTACCACAGCCTCTTGCTAAGTCTAGAAATATGCTTGCATTTTTTTCCTCCCACTGGCATTAGAGTTTGTGAATGAAAATATTTATGGGGTGCAACAGGGTGGAAAAATGTTAACTTCAATGAAAAATAAGGTTCCATTGGTGAGAGACATTTAACATTAGTTGAGATCTAACCCTAACTGAATTTATACGATGAAGGGGTGTTTTTATTTCAATTTCCATTTTTCTTTTTTTTTTTTTTAATCTGCTTTTTCCTAAAAGGGATTTCAATTATCTTCTGATTTGCAAAGTCTGTTGTAGAGGTGAATTTTAAAAGAAGAAAACGACAGCACATTTCAGGAGACACTTTACAGGTTTTTGAGAACCAGAATTGGAAAAATGTAGGGCATTGAAGCAGGAAAAGGCATGAAGAATGGTGGAGAAAAAACACAGGAGCCAAAATAGAAGTGAGAAATGGAACCAAACACCAGGAAAGAGAGCAAGGAAGTGTTCTCAGTGATCTCTGATAACTTTAGAAGAAAAGGATCTCAAAAACTATTTTCATTTTGGAGAGCTCACACCTTCATTTAGATGACCAAAAGAGACAGAGAAGCACTGTTCCCTGCCTCTATTATTTAAAGATGTCTTGATTTGATTCTCTGGTCTGGAAATCTCAAAAAATTAAAATTAGTTGTTACAGATCAGCAGGAGACAATGCAGTAAGAAATTTACAGGCAACCTACCTCAGGACTGATCCAAGTCAAAACTATCAGTAACTCATTTACCTTCCCTGATATTCACACAGAACAGCAAACACAAAGGAATAAATCCTGTTAATACACAATACTCAGTACCCACAGAGGAAAAGAGTAGAAAGCCAGTTAAATTTTAGAAAGAAATTCAACCAACAGTACACTAAGATGGTTGAGAAAAACACAAGCTGTAAGCTCCCATGGTTCAAATGACTTGAGGACTACTAGACAATGATAATCATAAAATATTTACATATAAACATCAATATGAGACATATTAATCTAGCAGACTGCACAGAGGGAAAGCAGACAGGGAACATGTGTAAAAGCCAGAAAGCTCCCAGCATCTTGAGCCCTTCATCTCTTTAAGAGGACTTTAAACAACTATCCAGAAAATGCAGCATATGGGTTATACAACCTTGAGGAAGCATAAGGCATGACATATGTGACAATCACCCTGTGTGGTGAGCACTCACAACAAACAAGCAAAGGGTTAAAAATAACAGCTCCTCAGGATATGCATGGCACATAAACCCATCTTCTGTCCTGTTAGGGAAAACAAGGGGACAGAAAAAGGAGGGGGATAATCATCTAAGGGATTACCAAGCAGGCTTGTTTTTAAGGTTTCAGCTTTTAGCAACCAGATTGGCACACAGAGGAGGCCAACACATGGCCTGTGGAGATTAATCTTGGACAAGTGGAGTTTTTCAAGGAATGATATTTCAAGTTGAGGTTGCATTCTAAGTTTACCTTGCTCTCCATTAACTGTAAAAAGTGTGACTCCCTAAATTAACCCTAGCCTTGGTGAATTCTCTGCACAACTACTTTCCTGCAGAACACTGTCCATTGTGAAGTCCCATAGTTCCATAGTTCCATTGTGAAGCAGTGTTATTCTAGACCATGATGCTGCCAGCAGAAATGGGCCAGACAGACTGTAAGAACTGCTATGCAAGTACAACAGCAAATTTCTCAGAACAATTTCTCAACAGCAAATTTCTCAGAACAAGGCAGTATTACATGCCCAGGTATATTAAAGGGGAAACCAGCTGCCAAGCTATCCAAACCAGCTATCCAAATGCCTAGGCAATCTGAGGTAAGGAGGCCAGGTAGCTTAGCAGTGAAGAGAGTTACCATGCAGTTGTGCTATTGCAGGTCTCTGTGCCCCACACAGCTCATGGAAAGGCTGCCACGGAACCGCAGAATTGCTCAGCAGTCTCTTGCTCCAGAATATTGATTTGAGCAGACGATACAATGCAGAGGGCTAAATGTTCTGCAAGTCAGATTGCTCTGAAGGGCAGGAGCTGTGTTATGATGTGTCAGCTGAACTCTCTAAGAAACAGGGTAGACAGACACAGAGCCTGAAGGAGCCTATGAGGTTTTCAGTTTTCCTCCCTGCTGTGCAGAAGAACGCAGGCTTACACCCAGATGGCATCTAATTGCACCAGTACCTTCCTTCAACATTCATAAGAATCCCTCACCATTTGACTTCAGTGCTTGAAGGTTCTAGTGTTGTATTCCTACTACATAAAAACATTTTTTTTTTGTTATAAATCAGGACAACTACTTGTCTTCCAGATGTCAATGTGTAAAGCAAATCACCCTTATTCCCTTTAGAGCCTCTTCTACGCTTGTTTGCATGTCCCTTCCCTGCTCAGTGTCCTTTTTCACAGTTCCAGCCTCTGCAACTTTTGTATACTTTTGACATTCTCAAAGCCTCTTATTCTCTTTTCTGGAATTAAATTTATCTTAACACAGAACCTATAAACTTGGGCTAGACACATAGTAATGATACAGGAACACTGACTGGTAGATAAAGCTGGACAGAAAAACCATCAGCTTTATGAAACAAAACACACACACACCCAACCAGGGAAGTGATGGGGTTTTGTTTTGGGTTTGTTTCTTTGTGGGTCTTTTTTTTGTGTGTTTTTGTTTTGGGGGGTTTTTTGGGGTTTTTTTGGGGGGGAGGGTTGGGGTTTTTTGCCTCTTTGTTAAGAATCAGACTTTTTGTCTAACTTACTGTAAGGAAAACTAAGAAAAAATATATCAGTGTTGATTAGTTCAATGTAACCTTGTTGTCCATGTTTCTTCAAACTTGATTTTATAACATATAACCACACATCTGTTCTGGCAAAATGCTGCCTTCATACATTTTTTAGTTTTAAATATAATTCTTTAAACTTGACTAACTGTACTTACACAAGGAATAGGATAACTATATAAAGATCAGGAACTGGCTCAGCATAAACTCACAAACTTTACTCCAGCATTTCTGTTTATCAGAAAGCATCCCAAAAACCAAGGTACATTCCTGCTTCCCCAGATGGGACTGTCTGACCTCTGCAATCCCACAGATATGTCTTCTCTACTCATCCCTGCCTGTGAACTACAATTAAATATTGAAAAAATACTCAGTATTTAGTGTATAACCTGTTAATCTTATGGATCACACTTTACCATAAGGAAGAGCCCAGCCCTTATCAGGGGCTCACTCTGGGACCTGAATTCTTCCTACCACATCACTTGTTCTCAGGGGACCACAAAAGGGCTTTAGCAACTGCTGGTATCAGCTGCTCGTCACACCAGGGCCATTCCTTTTTTCCAATGAGCTCTCTCTTCCCAGATATGTTGAAGGCAATGTGGGACCTGTTCATTAGCAATCCTTGCTCCAGTTTGGTGACCTGGTTACACAGGTGACCTGTTTGCATTTTAGACAACAGAATGAGCAGATTCTGGGGCCTTGAGACTCCTTCCAAAACCAGACACTCTGCAATTACAAGTAACTTCACCTGACCTTCTTGTTTCTGCCTTTCAAGTGTCACAATGTTAAAATCTAGGTGTACAAATGTTAATGTTAAATCAACAATGCAAATATGAAGACAGAATGAAAAATGAAGCCACAAACCCTCAAAATGACATAACACCAAATAAAAACCTCTTATTTATACAGCTGAATAAATGTAAATTGACATCTTAACAATGCAAAATTATCAGAGTGCCCTGCTTTGAAGAGCTTACAATCTAATTGAATGCAAGACACAAGAGTAGTAGACTTTGATGTATAGTTGCAAGAGTAAAGACCAGGAGTTGCAGACTTAGTACAGCAGCTGTGTAATTTTTTTTTTCCTTTAAAAGAACATTTGGTATCAAAATTAACATAAATGTGAAAATTGGAGTGAGACAGAAAACTAAGAAAAAGATGCCTGTTCAGGAATAAATAACTTCCAAACTCATACAAAAGAATCATTATATTACATGAAAGAAAACAATTCAGTAACACAAATGCTTTCTAGTGATGCAAAAAAATAAAATGGAATGAGATCAAATTATCTTTATTTATTAGCAAAATAGGCATTATAGTCTTACATTTTCTCACATCCATGTTGGAATTTTTAATTTACAAACCTCTGTATTATACTAGAATCTCTGAGTCAATAAAAAACCTCAACATGTGCCTTCAGACAACAACATAAAATAAATTTACATTCTGGACATTAAACAACTAAGTCTGTAGATTTGCAAACCTTGGGTTGGGATTGTTTGGTTGGGGTTTTTTTTTTGTTAAAAGCACAGCTTAGCAGACATCCATCTGCAAGGCAGTGTTAACATAGTGCTCAACACCTAGATCTGAACCAGAAGGTGGCTGGAATTATTCCACGACAGCATAATGTCCATAAATTCAAGGGAGAGAAGAGCATTTCAAAAGACTGGTTTCTGCTTGTGAAACTGTAAACTGTCCAGATTCCCTTCTCCCAGGAAACTCTACATGATTCAATTCCCTGATAAATACATTTTGAAGGAAGTGTTAACCTCTTCAGCCCAAAAGTGAAGACAGACTTAGGGACAATGACACTGACTTGTTCTGGCAAAGTGTTTACTGCCACCGAACAGTAAACACTTCTGGACCACATCTAATAAAGAGCAAATGTTTTCTTCACATATTTTGTATGTTGATTACTACTGTCATCACCCATCAGGTCAGAGCAGCTTTGCTGGCTCTTTCTGGGATGAATATGGCAGGATAAAACATGACCTTTATTTATATTTTTATAAAGCTGTTGTTTGGCACTGTGTTAATTTGCAGTAAATATAAGAAGATACCACAGTGAAACAGACCTTAAATACTTCTAAGAAGCAGGAACCTGGTGTGACCTGACAAAAATAAGCCTATCTGAGTAAGGCAGATTTTCTCATTTTGCTGAAGCAGAGACTGCAAAATCATCTTTTATCACATTTGGCCACTAGTTACAAATTCAGCTTTTTCTCCATGGTTACCCTCTGACATCTAGCTTGGCCATCTGGAACAAATTCAGAAGGAAAGAAGAGAGGATGAGAAGGAAAAAGATTATGCTTATAATGCAAGACACCACTGCTTCCACTGAATGCAATATGCACTTAATAGGAATGGAGGAGAGGATGCACAGCTGCCTCTTGTGCTTGTATCAATGCTATGGTTGCTTCCAATTCCAGTGACTAATAGTGCAATAATTTATAACACTTTTTTCCCCACTAAAATAATGAATAGTCTTAATTTATAGCACTCACAGAACACACAGTGTCAGCTCTCACAAATATCTCAGATAAGGAGATATTTTTGCCACTAAAATTTATATGAGACATTAAACTGAGGTAAGGGACTTGTAGTGTGATTACCCTGTGTTTTGTCTATGGGGAGAGAGAAAATGACAATTGTACAAAAAGCAACACAGATCTTAGGTGTTAGGGTCCTAGGATCTCCAAATGCCCTTTGGAGGTGGATCTCCCTCTCTGCTGACCAAAGCAACCCTCCAGGATAAAAAGCAGGGCACCCTACCTAGGTGAGGCAACTAAAACGGGGTGGATCCACATTAAACATCTGAGAAGTACCAGAATAAGAGCAGGGCTGAAAACGAGTACAAATTTCACTATTCCCAGTCAAGAGCCCACTTAGCTTTGCAGTGTGCATGCATATAACAAAGGCTTGTTCTGTATAAGCCTGCTCCTTTAGTCCTTTTGTAGGCAAAATACTTCACTGTTTCTCACAGTGGAAACAATGTCTGGCTGGAAAAAGCTCACTGCCATAAAAGCAGTGACATCTTTAAATCAAAGCTTTGTGGTGAAAATTGGCACAGTTTAGATAATAATTTTCTGACAGTTGTTTAACTCTTGGAAATCTAAAGTTTTGCTTTCCACAGTCTGTAAACATAACTAAAATTTACACTGCTCCCATTCAATTAACTGTAAAAACTGAGAGGTAGTTGAATAAAACTTGGAGTGAAGGAGGTAGCCTTTTAGCCATGTACTTACTTGAGAATTCTTATTCAACAACTGAAAGGACAAAAATCTCGTAATACCAAATACCTGTTACAAGTAAAAGAGAAAGGAAATTTCCAATATATGTTGGATTTGCTGCTGTAAGATGTAAGACTGAAACCACATTCAAGATTTTTGAGCACAAAAAGTTATGATCCTAAATTTAAATTTTGTTAGCTAAAAAGAAGCTGCCAGTTTGAAAGAGAATTAGGGCATTGATGGGAGCTAGCTTTGTCTGGTCCTTTATGAACTTTGCTTTAAAAGTTCCTGCTGAGTTGTTTTTAGACCCCTTCCTTTCAACAGACCAGCCACAAAGTCAGCATTACCACTACAAAATCCAGCTTCTCCAACTTCATAGAGCACATCTGTCAGATTCTTCTAAATGGCCCAGAAGTTGTCCACATGGGATCAGACTGACATGTTTTAATTCTTGACATTGATGTGCTTAATAAAACATGTCCTGGAAGGCATTTTTAATATAAAAGGGATGATGCAAAAAGCTATTCCATGACAGAATCAGCACATCTTTACAAAAGGGCAACAAGGTGGGGCGAGTCAAGATGGTACTAACAACAGCCCACGGGTTTCATCCAATTAAAGGTACAATCCCTCTCCCTTTGAGAGATGCAAAGTGGGATGAGGGCAGCACAAAACCCAACATTCATATCTCTGACTGCCCAGACACAGCTAGATGTGCTAGGGGGATGACAGGGTTAGTCTAGAAGCACATGTGCAGCCAGGCACCCAGATGTGGGGGTTCCTGCCATCTCTGTGTGAATCACAAGCAGGGCTCCAAAAACTGGAATCTGGTCTTCATCACAGAGGAGCATGGATTTAATTAGTTCTTTCCATCACTGTGAAAGACATGAATGAATTACAGTAACATTTTTGCTATTACTATTCTGTTGATTAATCCAAAATATGTGCAATTACAGATCTAAATATAGCCCCTTACAGTTAACAGAAATCAAGCTAAGTAACTCAGGATGGGAGGGAGGGAGAGCAGAATCTAAACCCATGCAAAAACCTTACTTCACTTCTTCTGTATGGTAGTACTATTTTACTTTGAAGCAAAGCCTTCCTCAAGAAATTCTGTAATATTTCCATGAATAGTTCTATTCCGAAATATCCCAGTTTGAAAAAGGTAAAAATTAAGCAAAAACAATGAATTTCATTACTTCTCAAAATCGTTCATCTCATTCCATCTCTAAATGGCACTGTCCAACAAATCATTTTGTGACTACAGTCAGATGTTTGTCTTGACTAATTTAAAACTTTAAGTCTACTTCAAAACTAGAGATGAGCAAAAGCCAAAGAGAAGAGCGCTCTGTTTAACTGTGCAGCAATAGTGCACCAATCCAAACAGTGTCTCACCCCATACCTAAAGGGAGCACACCCAACACCACAGGATACTCCATAGTCCCTTTCCAGCCTCGCTTTTTGCTGGTACTGCCAGCAAGCATGTCTACTCTGTGAACATTCCTGGGAATGTGGAGCCTCATTGCCCTCCATACTGAAGTGAGAAAAACAAAATATTTTCACTCTAGCACATCAGGCAATGGAAATCAGGTACTGACATGACCAGAACCAAGCCTTTTTTTTTTTTCCACATCCATAAAAAATTAAAGCTTCTTATAAGTTATATGATTTTTATTATTGAGCAAACTATTTTTTTCCTACCTATACAGGTCTAGACTTTGAAAAGCAAGATGGCAGGCATCACACTAAGCAGCAAGGTGAAGTGTAAATTAGGTGCAAATCTATGTGAAATTTGAAGACTGGTAGTAGATGTGAGAGCTATTTCAAAGGTAAATTCCCAAAATGCTTCAATTGTTCTTTAGAAAGACCCACAACTGTCCAGTGTCAAAGAAAACAGAGCTTGGTAACAACTTCCAGTGATAAATATCAGTATGTTTTAAAGCTTGTTTCACGGGTTTCTCTGTGTCTATACTGATTTTAGGAGAATATTATAATCAAATCAAAAATAGCAATGCAGAAAGAAGTGCTGACAAGGAGAGGGATAATCCTGTCCTCAATGCTGATACTGAAACACTTCTGCACAGCCCACAAGAGAGTATCCCACTGAGATTTCTACAGATGCCCTCGATGGGAAGGACGTGACATGAACTCCCAGATTTTCCCCAGAAAAGGAAAATAAGTCATCATCAGAAATATTGAACTAGTTAGCCACAAACTGCTATCAAAATCATAAAGCAAAAAATGGGAAAAAACCTCCAAAAACCAAACATGGAAGAATCCCCTCAATCTCCCTAACATTCATAGGAGTAACAGGGACTACTTGAAAAATAGCAATATTTTTAAAAACAGTAGAATGGTTTGAGTTGCCAGCATGCTTTTAATTACATTTAGAGAGCTAAAGTCTATTGCATGAACTAGACAAATCGTTCAAAATCACAATGAAGTTGCTGATTTGCCAACATTTTTAATCCTGCAATTTACATGCTTAAATACATTCTTAACAATACCCTTTTAATAATCAAATACATTCACACTGGCAACTTCAGTACACTGACTGATATGACAATTTAAAGTATTTCAAGGGAGATATTTGGGTCTCTTGACTTTATATTTTAACGTTGCCAAAACACACATCCTGGTAACATCAAAGAAGAAAGTCAGCCTTGGTGTACTCTAAGACTGACCCAAACTGCCTGGACACAAACAGGAAATTCACAGATTTTTAAGGCTAGAAGGGACTGCTGTGATTGCCAATCTCACTTCTGCACAAAGGAGCCTGTAAGATTTCACCCCTAAAGTCCTGTAGCAAGTATTTGGAAACTGAATTACAGCTGAACATCCGGCACAAAAATATCCTTAATGTAAATCACCTAAATCAGGATTAAAACTTAAATAATGAAAACCTCAGTTTTCCTTTGTAAATAGGTAGGATACAGGAGCCTCACCAGTACATCAGGGCGACACCTTCACAGCATAGCAGGATGAATTATTAAGAATGGAACTCCTCCACACACATTTCCACCTTTACTACACATAATGGCAAGCGATTCTATGAGTAACAAGGCCATCCATTAAAATATTTCAGGTTTGAAATTTCAGTTCTACACTGTCATTTTTTTAAAAACAATTACAACATCTCTTTTTTTTTTCCCCACAAAAATTATTCTAGCAATCTGCGTGTTTTATCATTATTTATATAGTAAATGTTAACTCATATCTAATGAAGAATTATTCCTATAAGGAAGAGAATCCAAAGTCACATCAATTATATCCTCATTTCTGTTTGCAACATTCACTTTTTGCCCTTTCCCCCACATTTTGTTTCATCAGACCCAGGGATATATTAGACCCAGGCACATCTGGATTGATGAACTGAATAAAAAAAGGTTCCCATGACTCTTACTCTATTAGCATATTCAGAAACTTTAAATCAGTGTCCAATTTGCAAGAAATCAGAAATAACCTGAGGTCTGTGAGTGTTTTGCCTCTCTGAGTGAGAATTTGCCTTCATCTACTTCCCAATTGTTGTTTGAACACTGGAAGCCACATTTTCCAAAGCTGCAAACACAAACTTGAGGTGAGAAGAGGCCAAATATAAGGCTGTTTGTCTTTTCTTAAATGTTGCCATATGACAGCCTCAAAGACAGTAGTTTTATATTGTACTAAGGCATGGAAATTCAAGCTAATTAAAATCACATTTGAAAAAAAAATCACATTCAAATCACCTTCAAAACACAGCTCTCCTAACTTGTTTTTAAAATCAGCCTTGAAACTTTGTTATTTATTTATGCTGCTACTGATAGCTGATGTATCCGCCAAACATATCACAAATAGATAACAGATTAAGCTATGGTTTTAAAATTTATTAGCGTTTGTAAGAGAGGCTTCTCACAAAATTAAATGTCAAGCTTTTCTCTTGGTGTCTGTTCAAAATCTCGGACGGCTGATCTTTACAAAAAAAATATTTGAGGCCAAATTTGACGTAAATCTTAAAACACAGCATAAAGTTACTTTTAAAAATTATTACTGTAAGTGCACAGATTTTTCTCCCATTTTCAATGCAAAAGAGAAACGATTTCCATTCCCTATTAAAGCATTTTTAATTTGAAATTGTTAAGTACTAGAAATCAACAATCTAACACAATGAAGACGCAATATGAGATATGAAGCTTCATAGCCCACCTTTCTTCTTGACTGGCATTCTTCTTCCTACTTCTGAATCTGGTTGCAAGCACTTATTTACAGGTACTAACGAAGCACTACTGGAACACTCTGCAAGGTCAGGAACTGACTATCTATTGCAGAACACTTTTACAGTTCAGTGAGGAAATCCAGCTTCAATCTTCATTTCTATGAATACTTGCTGTTCCCTTGGATTGGACTTGAGACGCTCTCCACAAATAAGAAAAAAAAAAGGGGGGGAAAGAAGCTTTTTGATTCTTTTTAAGAGATGCTTTCAATTTCTTTAAAATATATTTGACTCTATAAAAATACAAGAGCAAGCGTTCCTTGGCAATATAAAACCTTATTATAACTCCTCTTCTGGCAGCAAAGTTTGAAAATTAAAAGATTTTATGAAATACAATTAAGGCACAGTCCATCTCTAGGCAGCTGTCTCAATACTCCACCTGTACATGCTCAAAAACATATTATTTGCAGGACAAAAACGCCCAAGTAATCCAAATAAGGAGGAAGACAAAAACAATCCAAAATGCCTCTTTAAGCTCTTTCACTTCTTGAATTAATTTTGCTAGCTATGTATTAGGTGACTACACAGCAGACTGAAAAGATCCCTTTTTCCTCACCAGACAAGAGCCTTCAAATATCACCCTCTTACCCAACAGAAGTCACTGGGCAGACACTTTCATTTTTATTATCTGCAAGCCACCCAGCCTTACGGTCTTTAATGTCCCTCTGATCCTCCCATGTATTAAAAGAGAGGATTGAAAACGAGGAAAGCAATCCCTTGACCTGGAATTATTAAAGTGACAGTGCTGCCCACTGGGCACTTGGGCAAAGCTGATTGCTTTATACTGGAGTCATTTACTTCATGACATTCCTTCCCTTGCACCGCAGCGGCCACCTCGTGAAAGAGGAATAAGGTGAGTTAGGAGAAGAGCTTCACAAAAGGTTCATTTTCAGAGATAATGAAGTATTAATGAAATAAAAAGCAAGCCATGAAATCAGTCCGGAGTCTCCCACTCAGAAGCGCAGCTGGTTGGCTTCAGTATCAGCCTCTCTCTCTCTCCCCCTTTTTCTGGAAAAACAAAAAGAGAAACAGAAACGGGATAGATTTTCCTCATCTACTTGGTTAAGGAGAAGTCTGCGAAAGGCGGACAAGCTCCGAACGCTTCCCTTCCCCGCGATGCCGAGGAGCTGCGATGCACATGACAGGGCTCTGCTGTGCATCGTCTCCTCCGGGCGATGGGAGCTGTGTTTGGCAAGGGGGCGGCTCTGCTTTGCTCTCTGAGCTTCGAGCTGGGATCCGCTCGTCCCCGCATCCCGCGGGCAGGGACTCGGGGCTGTCCCCCTTCATCCCCTCCCCACTCCACCCTCCCCCGGTCCTCTCGAACCCAAAGGGGTCCGCCTGCTGCTTTCTGAGGCGAAACAAGACACAGAGGGCGGGCTGGCTGCCTGGCTGTGTGGGGGACTGGGATGGAGAGCAGGTGAACCGGCGGAACCAGGCTGGCTTTAAGCACGGGGACAATTCCCCCCAGGGCTGCTGAGGGACAAGCGAGAGGCAGGAGCTGAGGGGATGAGGGAGGGGTTGGAGATGGGGCGGAGCGAGACGCAGCGGGGGCGAGGGGCGCTCGAAGGGGGCGGGACGGGGAGGGAGCACGAAGGAGCCGGTGGCGAGGGAAGGGGCAGCGGGCGTGCGAGGGCTGAGGGGGCAGGCGGGGAAGGGGCACGGGCTGAGGGGAGGGGGTCAGCGGGTTACCCCGAGGACTGGGCCTCCCCGCAACGAAGGGGGAGTCCCCGCGTCCCGGCCGCCGGTGCAGGCTCCGCGCTCAGCTCCGCCGCCATCGAGGAGCCGCCGCCGCCATCCGCCGCCCCGGCAACCAGCGCCGGGCCCCGCCCGCCGGCCCGCGGCCAATCGGCGG
>VWZP01001756.1:1718598-1732444 GCA_013396995.1 Dicaeum eximium
AACGGCCCAATCACAGGCGGCCTCTGAAGGTGGGGGTCATGTGAGCGGGCAAGATGGCAGCGCCCACGGGGAGGGCGTGAGGTGGGAGGAGCCATGTTGTAGGCGGCGGGAGAGGCTCGGTGAAGACGGCGGGGCCGTGTCCTTCCGTACTGCTCAGGGTCGGAGCCTGAGCCCGGCGGGGAGCCCGGGAGGATCCGTGCCGTGCGGGGACAGCGACTGGTAGCGGTGGGGTTTGAAGGTCGAGCGGCAATTTCCGGGCGTGAGGGTTGTGACGGGAGGCAGGCCCGGGGCTTTGGGAGGGCCCAGGGAGGGCTCCCTCCGCCTCCAGAGGCGCGCAAGGCTCGGGGAGAGACGTGTGTGCAGGGCTCAGGGAGCGGGAGGTGCTTACAGCTCCGTGGCGTGCTGTCCGTGGGATCCCAAAGCCCGGGTTTGGGGACCCTCCTCAGGCAGCCTGAAGCGATCCCGGTGAGATCCTGCCCGCTTGTCCCGCTGACTTGCCTCCTGCGTCCTGCCAAGCCCGAACCGAAGCAGGCTCAGTCCCATAGGTAGGGCTTAGGACACAGCCTTGACGTGATAAAAGCAACTTAAGGTAAGTATGATTGGCAATATAAGTCTGGGAGAATTTCCTCTGCTGTAAAACGTGTATAAAGGAAGCACTTGAATCACTGAACTCCCAAGTGTAATCAAGAGCTCTTGTGAAGGGTTGGCCTCAGGTGGCCACCAAGATGCTCCTTCCACCTTCTGACCCCCTCAACAGGACAGGGAGAAGGTATGAATTAAAGCTCAGGGGTTGTGATAAGGACGGGGAGATCACTCACCAATTACCATTACAGTCAAAACAGTAAACTTTGGGGAAATTTAATATACCACCAATCAAATCAGAATATGGTAATGAGAAATAAAGCCAAATCCTTAAAACACCTTTCCTCCACCTTTCCCTTTATTCCTGTTTTTCTCTATGTCCTCCTCCCTCTTAGAAGCGCAGAGAGACAGGGAATGGGAGTTGTGGTCAGTTCATCACATCTTGTCCCTACCACTTCTTCCTCCTTGCTCTCTTTTCCTTTTCCAGTGTATGGTCCCTTCCACAGGAGACTGTTCTCCACAAACTTTTCCAATGGGAATCTTTTCCCACTGGCTGCCAGTCTCTGTGAACTCTTCCAGTGTGGGTCCCTTCCACAGGGGTCAGTCCATCTGTGGCAGTGGCTGTTCCAGTGTGGGTCCCCCACGGGCTCACAGGTCCTGCCAGGAACCCACTCCAGCTTGGGCTCCTCTCCCAATGTGGCCACACATCCTGCCAGGAGCCAGGAACCTCCCACTGGGTCACAACCTCCTTTGGGCAGTGCTCTAGCATGAGATCCTCCTGGGGCTGCAGGTGGATCTCTGCTCCACCCTGGACCTCCATGGGCTGCAGGGGCACAGCTCCTCACCATGGGCTGCACCAGGGGATCTCAGCTCTGGCATCTGGAGCACCTCCTGCCCCTCCTGCACTGACCTTGGTGTCTGCAGGGCTGTTCCTCTCACATCTGTTGTGCAGCAACTTTTACCCTTTCTTAACTTTCCCCACACACACTACCACTGTAGTGGTTGGGCATAGACTTGGCCAGCAGCAGGTCTGTCTTGGAGCTGGCTGGAAAGACTCTGTCAGAAATGGGGGAAGCTCCTGGAATCTCAGAAGCCACCCTTGCATCCCCCCCTGTTACCAAAACTTTGCCACACAAACCCACTGCAACTGTATGCTTCCTGATATATGTCTACAAAGTATGGATTTCTTTGGTTGGGTTTTTTTCTTACAGTTCTATTTGACAATTAAGTCAATTTAAACCTGGAGTATTGCCTTGCAAAATAGGGAATGCATTTGTGATTCATAGTGGCAAAGAGTCTAAATGTTTATTTGGTTCGTACTGGGACTATGTAACTTTGATTACATATGTTGTTTTTGTTTTTTTTCCTTATGATCCAGGACTTCAAGATGACAGGAAGAGAGTTTCTTGAACTAGATTCTCCACAGCAAAGACTAATTTTGGAAAGATTTAAGCGGATGGAATTAATAGAAAAGATGTTCAATGAGCTTCCTAAAGCAGATCAGTAAGTGCTGGTAAAATAAATGAAGATAAGTGCATCAAACATTCCAAGTCTTGGAGGCTTTTCTTTTTCCTTATTCTTGTATTACAGATTTTCCTTGCAGTTACAAAATTAGTTAATTGTGAAGATGCTTCTTGTTGTCCAGAATAGAAAACTTGTTTTATGTTTTTTTCCGTGTTGGCTGTGGTCCTGCTCAGCTGGCATCTGGCATGTGCTCCCCAGTGCCTATGGTTCTGTGATGACTTATCAGCCCTGACTGGCTCTGAGTGTTCTCACAGTCCTGTGCTAGAGCTAAAAAATTTTCTAGGAAACTCAAATGTGATTCTGCTGGAGTCATCTTGTGTCCAGCAGGGCTGGCCTGGGGCCAGAACTGAGTGAGAAACCTGCTGGTTCCTGCATTTCATTCTGCACCGCTCCCTGTTTCAGGAAGGCAAGACTAAGGTATCCAGGTGGTGGTGCAGGAGTCAGCTGGAGTCCTGCAGGCTCACCAGCAGGGTTCTGTGCAGCACAAAGCCAGCTAAATGCCTTCTGGGCCTCATAAATGACCTTTTGGTTTGTGATACTGCATGTTATTGCAAAACCTCACTGGACCTGAGCTGGTTCTGTCAGGAGCCATTTGTGTGTATCAGCTTGGATAAATTTTTTAGAAATAAGAGTAATCAGAAGCTTATTTTATTTATATTTTTTTAATAGGACTAAATTGCTGACAAAACAAACTGCTGGTAGTAACAAAGGGCCTCACCACACAGGTGAGAAAGCAAAGGCTGCAATTTTGTGTAGGATCTGCCTCACTTTCAGCCTCCAACACTCCTCCCGCAGGAGAGCAGGAGAGCAGGGGAGGCAGATACTCAGTAGTGATGCGGTAATGTCTGGATACAAACTCTGGGCCTTGGAAAGAAGTAGCTGCCAGTCCTTGGCAGTTTGTATCCAGAGGGGAGCTCACTGATGTCTGGAAGGGAGGAGCAAGCACACTGCAGTCAAACTGAGAGTTCCTGCTTACACAAGCACTTGTTTTTAACATTAGGGAACTCAAACAAAGAAAAAACCACAAACCCCAACTCTTCCATCCTCCTTTTCTTTCGTGCAGTGTAGCAGTTCTGTACCTCACTGAGTAGATTCTGCTGATCCTGGGTACATTAATTTTACCCTCTCATTTGGGAACTTAAATAGGCTGTTAAAATTTTAATCTCAGTCGTCCATATTTATGGACATGCTTGCCTGTGTTTCACTGCCTGTGACTGTAAAGATAAAATTTTAATTTTCCTATTCAAAACAGGAAATAGTTGGTGTCCCTGATGTCTGACATTTTTAGTCTCTTAAGTTTTGCAAGATTAGCAAGTACATCTCTGAAATATTTTCTGTAGTGCTTAATATTACTCGAAACATTAAAACGTAGAAGAATTATAAGTAGATTGACTTGACTTTTTAAAATTATGTATTTTATTGTATATATATATATATATATATATATTTCCTCATTTCTTTTCAGAAAACATTATCCTTAGCAATATGCTTCTCCTAATAAGAGCTTTAATGATGTTTCCATTAACTATAATAATGGGGGGGAAAAAAATTGTAGCAATGGCTTCTCAACCTGTCACTTCACTCTTGAAATGAGTGTAAACTCAGACATGTAACAAAGGATGCTGCACTGGCTGCTTTTGAAAGTAGTTCCTCTCCATTTTGCACCAGTGAGAGATTTATGTCTCGGACCCCTTGTTGCAGGATTTTCAGAAGAGAATTGCAGTGTTGACTAAACTAAACTTTTACAGTTCTCAGTTGCTGAAAAAACTTTCCTTCTTTCACAGGAACTTTTGTAATCATGGAAAATACTTCCTAGCAGCAAATTCAAGTTTATGTGGCTTAGCAGCAAATAATTTCTTCAGGAGCATCCTACATGTCAGAAAGGCTTTCTTGGTGTCTGCTATGCCAATGGCTGTTATTCCATTTCTTTCAACAGCAGCAATGTATGAAGCTTTTGTGCATAACCCTTTATTTTCAGGTAAAAACCTCTTTATTCTTTTTATTCTTTTTTTTTTAAAGGGCTTTGCTTTCTGTACACAATCTAACACTAGAGGAGCTTTTTCTCCCTGCAGAACAGTGCTCTTAAACTGTTGTGGTCTTAAAAAACCTCAATTTTTAAAGCAGTTTGAAAAACAGAATGCATTGGACAGCAGTGAGTTCTCATAGTGGAGTGGGAAAGAAGATAATAGGTTCATATATATTTCTAAAAAATATTTTTACACATTATTTATTTTCAGCATTTTTCACTTAAAATCATGTAAAAGTGACTGCAACAATTTCTTCCCATCTGTACAATTTAATTGGAAGGTCAACTTTCAAATGATAAATTCCTTACAGGTTGGAGTGAGAGTGATTGTTTTTGGTTTTGGGGCTGTTTTTGTTGTTATTTTGGGGTTTTTTTGGTCTTTTTTTTTAAAGAAGAGCCCTCTTTTATCATTTTTTGCATACCTGTACAGCTTGGAAGTTTCTGTCAAGAGCCTGTTTTCAGGTTCTCGCAGGCAGCTTATAAATTGATGTGGTGGAGCATGTGTGGATATTGACAGTGAAATACTGTTTGGCACGCAGGTCATCTGAACTGTGAGGTCTGTGCTGTGACCAGAGGAGGATTAGTAGGTGCTGTTGTGGGTGGTTTCTATCCCATTTTCCTGGCTATCCCCTTGAACGCAAGCCTTGCAGCCAGGTACGTCCTACTTACCTGCAATGTAAAGACTGAAATGTATTTATGGGTTAAATGCTCAGTTCTCAGTGTAAATTCTGTAGATATTTAATCTGTGCACACTTGTCCTCTTGTAGACGTTTAGGATGTGGAAGGAGATTTACATTAAGGTCATCTAATTGCAAAGTGAAGTTTGTAAGAGCTACACCAAAGTGAAATAAGATTTGCAAAGTGATCCATTGGGAAGCCCTTGTGTTTAGCAGGGACCTTCCAAGTCTCTCATGGTGTGCCTGGGTGTGTGCAGCAGTGGCTGCCATCCTGCCACCATGGAAGGTGGCTGGACAGCCAAGAGACCTCACTGACCCTGGGCAGTGCCCAGCAGCCAAAGTCCCTGGCAGGTGTCATTCTGTGTAGTTCAGAGCACAGCAAGGGCAGGGTGAGGCTTGGTGAGACCCAGGGCATGGTCAGGATGTTTTAAAGCATTTATGCAGAGAGCTCAGTACCACCAGGTGAATTTAAGAAAATTACTATCTACATAAATAGTTATGTTAAATCTTGACACTTGCATAGAAAAAAAAGTAAGTTTCTACCACTGTATCTGTTGTTTAGGTATATGTCAAGTCCCTTGCCAGGGAAAGAAAATCTGTTACGCTACTGGCTCACAACTGCTCAGCCTGTCTTTAGAAAGATGAGTCTGGGCATACTGGTACAGGCTCTGACTGGATTATACCTTGCCACTAAACAGCACGGGATATATATCAAAATGCTGCTGCAGATGAACGCTAGCAGGGATCCTGAAGAGCTACCTGAATGAAGTGTAAAGCAACTTTTCAATTGCCTTGGTTAAGTAACCATAATAAACAAGAAAAAGAAGTGTTGCTGCTGTGTCTTTTTAATACAAAAATGAAATCTCTGCACTGGCATTTTTTAAGTTTTGAACTTAAATGCAGGTTAAACTCTTCATTATGCCCAGTTTAGTGTATACACCTGAATAACAGACAAGTGTGTTGCTTTGGAAATGGGAGGCAAGAAAGCATTTATAGTTCCTGCTTAATGTTTGGTTCTAAGGTGATGCTACAACTTTAAGAAGCTGTAAAAAAAGAGTATTCTTGAAAAAATTGTTTTTTCCTTCACAATTCAAACCATAGAGATTTATTAAAAAAAAAAAAGCACAACCAAAAAACACAACCAAAAGGGGGAAGGTCAAGGCAAGGTTTTACTAGAGATTCCGCAAAATTTGAGTATTTTTCTCCCTTTTCTCCATTCTGCTAGCACAAAACTTCTGTCACAAGATTACCCCTTTTATACTGTTAGATGGTTTTCACTGTAGAGAACTCTTTTATCAGAACAGTCAGAAATGATAGTTGTGTCAGGCTTCCCAGCATATCAAAAAAACAGCCTTTGGCCTTGTAACCATTTTGCCTGGAAATGAAGTCTTCTCCTGAAGGATGGGGCTGTGTCGAGAGGCCTTTGAGGGACGGTGCCATTACTGGGATATCTCAGCTATGTCTAAGATTGGTCGTTCAGAGTAATGCATTTACGAGTCAGGTAAGTCTTCACATTGGTGGCTGTATGTTCTAGAGCAATATAAATTGCAGCTCTGCTACTGCATGAGGTGTCTTTAGTGTATTCTGCAGTCTGAGAGCTAAATCAGGAATTCTTTTACAGAAGCAATACTCTCAAAATCTGATGCATGGCCTTAACTCCTGCGCCCCCGCCCCCCCTTGTAGGTGGGGGTTGTCCTCTTCTCCCAGGCAACAAGTGACAGGACAAGAGGAAATGGCCTCCAATGGTGCTAGGGGAGTTTCAGGTTGAAGAGGAGGAATTTCTTTACAGAAAGGCTTGGAATGGACTGCCCAGGAGGTGGCAGGAGTCACCATCCCTGGAGGTGTTCAAGAGACCACTCAATGTGGCACTTGGTACCCTGGTCTAGTTGAGGAGCTGGTGATGAGTGAAAGGTTGGACTTGATGATCCTGGGGGTCTTTTCCAAACCTAAATGGTTCTGTAACTGTAAAAGCTGTACAGTTACTGCTCAACAGTCAATAAAATTCTAGCATCCTCTGAGATGCACATGGAAATACTTATTAACGAGAATTAAGACTTCAGCATTGAGACCTTTAATTGAAAGGGGTTTAAATTTATGTTGTAATGCTGATAAAAATATATTGGAAGAATTTCATCATCTTTATCTACCTTTTCCTTAAAAATGGGTCATTATAGCAGGAACATGACACATTCTTTATCTATAACCAGGAGCAGCAGTCTGATTTGTACAGGGAAGCAGCAATACAGACTCCCTTTTGTTGTTAGGTAGAGATCATTTAGTTTTCATTGATTCAAAGTGTTGCTGTGTCATGTGGTGTTCCCATCTTGGTCTGCACCCAGAGAGCTTGGCCTTACCTTAATCACCCCAACTGGAGATTCTCACGGACCAAGTATTTTACATGACAGTGAACTGTCATATCTCCGGAAGCCATCAGACTTTAACCAACAGAACCACTTACCTGTGATAATAAAAACATAAAATAAAGGTGTTACTGTGCAATAGTATCTTAAAGAATGACATTGATTGGCTCAGTGATTATTGCAAGCGTTTAACATGATATAGTTAAAATACTGTAAACAGATTCCAGTGCTTATTAAAGGGTGAGATTCAAAAGGATCTTCCCTTTCACATACTACTTGCATTTTGGTATAAACTGAAGTGCTAATTATCCTCAGTCACAAAAATGCATGTCTGATGTTTAGAGGTCTGACCTGAAGAAACCACGTCCTTTTAGATACTCATTTCTTAAAGAGAAAGGTGAAGATTGTATATTTTAAAAGTTACATTCCTCAACATTTTTAGTAAGTTGCAAAGACTGATAGTTGTTTCCAGCATCACTGACGAACACAAATTACAAGCATGTCCTTTACATGTTCAGCACAAGTCACATCAAAGGTCAGCTGAATGCTCCTGATACTAGAAAGGTGGTGTGTTTGTGTGAACAAGGAAACTCTTCAATTACACCCTCTGTACTTCTCCTTAAACTATTGAGAGGAAGAAGTGTTCTCAGAAGCTATTTAATAAACTCTGAATTGTTTCAGAATTGCACAGGACAGCAAGATACTATCCCAGTTCTGCCATGCATGCCTGTGGAGTGCCTACACAGAAATCTGGCAATGTTCCCTCCATTCCCTGTTCCATACACAGGATATGACCTACCTCCTACAACCCCCAAGAACCAGGCCACTGACAACTGTAATAAATTCCCCACAAATACTGAGTGAGAACAGGTGTTAGTTGGATCCTTTCTTCCACCATTATAGTAGAAACAAGCCAGGCAAAGGCTACATATCCCACAGAAAAGACTTCAGGCTACTCCAAGTCTGAACTATTGCCAAAATAATGCCAATAATGCCAAAATAATGCCAATGCCACACATAAGAGCGAATAGAAATACTAAAAAAGCTCCACTTTTTTCTTCTAGATGCACCATTCCAAATGCTGCCTTAACATTACAATGTATTCTACTTCTGCAAATCCTCCTGGTGTATGTGCAAGTCCTGCCCTTGGCATCCTCCTGCAAATGAGCACAGGCAGAGTTACTTCTCCACATCTGCATATCCCACTTAAACTGGGTGGAAAAATGTAGAATCAGCAGCAGGTAACACGCAGTTTTAGCACAGGGTGTTCTTAAACAGAGTCCATTTGAACAGCTCCCATACCTAACATATCCTTCAGACATTTTACAGTGTAACTAATAGTAATACAGCCCTATAACCAGAATATTGCTGATTCCACCAGAAAACCTCCTTAACTACAAAGTCTGGAAAACAGCATTTTAAAAATGAGTATATGTACAAAGGGCCTTTGTATTTTGCCAAAGATCCCTGTTTCACAGGGAAAACTGATTACTATTTTGACAAATGGCATGAGAAATCTGATTATCTGGAAATGCCAAGTGTTAGCTCATGGTTCCTTGCATTTCCTTTGATATAATCTCTCCAGGCAGCTACAGATTACAGAAGCACCAATCTGTTTTTAACTCTCAGATGCTGCAAAGTTCTTCAGAGGAAAGAGAAGTTAATTTAGAACACTACCAAGAGTCATAGCACCAGAATCAAACTCCAAAGGATGAAAGGAGAACTGAGCAAGAAATTGTTTCGTATTTAAGCGCTTAATAGTCTCCAAGTGACTCTGTTGAGGGAAAAAAATGTAAATGCAAGTAGCATAGCTATGCAGCTGACCACTGGCAGCACTTGGCTCTGTGGTACATAGAATTTACCAATTACGTTTCAGTGCTGAACAGGATCTTTTCTACAGCTAGAGGCCAGAAAGGCAGAGCATGCCAGTACTCTTTTACATTTTTATGCAGTATTTTTTTGTGAAATGCTCCTTTTTATCAAGCTGCAGACCACGTTCACTAGAATCCCCTAATGCTAGAAAGCCAGTGCTCTATTTTAAACTGCCCTCTACAAATAAAGCATTTCAGATGAACAGAAATCTGAATGTACAGTACCGTGGGCAATTCTGGAGCCATGAAAATGTTCTGTCATTTTAGCATTGTCAAACCTTTTGTTTTTAACTCACTCCAGTGTGTAATGTGAAAATAGCAATTTGATCAAAGATTGTAATTCAACAGCATGTAATTAACCAGTCATGAAACTTCAGAGCCTAAAAATAGAATAGAAAGGAGGAAGATGCCAATAAACCACAGCAGGGTTTATGTAATTATTTTACTCCTCCATGGTATATTGATCAAATATATCCACATTAATAAAAAATTAAGAACAACTATTAAATAGAAGAAGTGCTGATTCTCAGAAGTAGAGCTCTACCTGCAGTTCAAGGAATAACACCTTTGTGTTGTCCTCACCACAAAATGACCTTCAAAGACAGAAGAGCAAGAACATTTCTCCTGCATGCTCTGATCCATTTTATCTTTTTTTCCAGTTGATGACCCAGAAACAGCAGCAACAACATTTTCCCCTTTCTGTTTTACCACTTTGTTCAATGAACCAAGTCATTCACGAAAAGAAAAAGATGAAAAAACATTTGAGCCCATAAACTGAAAGATCAACAAGTCTGATTTTATTATGATATTGTATTCTTATCTGAATGGCACATAATTACAAAGAAACATTTACAATATATTTTCAAGTATTAAGTTATGTCATTTCAAGGCTTTCACTTCAAAAAGCTACATTAATAATACACCATACAGATAGTACAGTTGGTTAGTTTCAAATAACTTCCTCCCTTCTATTTGGTTTAAATATGATTCAGTAGGCACTAGAAATGCCTGCAGCCACTGACTTTCTTGGGACTTGACCTTGTTCTTGTACCACAATACATTATTTTGCATGTCAGAAAATCAGCTGCTCTCAGACACAGCCACAGACCGTGTCACTACAGAGCATTGTGCAGGTTCACAGCAAAGGCCAGAAGAACTGTCCCTGACCCTGCCGTTCAGCAGTGATGCGACAAGAAAGAATGCATGATTAAATTAACTTAAAAAACACTCCTACACTGAAGTAACCATAAAAATGCCACTGGAACATCCCATGCTTGCTACATTAGTGTTTCTCTTTTCCTCAAGCACGTTAAACTGCAAAATAAAGCACGTTCATGAAGTCTGAGCTAGGCAGGTTGAAATTAGGTTGAATCTAAATTATTTCCATTTTGCATATCAGTCAGTGCAGGTCCTGGTGGTTAACTCTGACTCCTGTGCACTGGTATAACCCATCAGTTACAGCAGAGTTACCCAGGTTAAGGCTGAAACTTTGAACAGCCCTGCTGATGCCACCACAGAGGTGTAAGGTCACACATATCCCACTAAGTCTCTTGTGCTGGCAATATCCCCTGAACAGATGGAATTCTGCATACAGTGGAGTAAAACCTGTTTGATAGACTACAGCCTTTTAAAACAAACCATCCTGGATGACAGTAAATAATCCCAGCATACAACTTCTTTTTTTTTTAAGCAAAGATAGCAAAAGCCCTGTTACCTCTTTATTCTCATTTCTTATACTACCTTTTAAAATAAAGCAGGAAATGTGGCCAGCAGCTGGTCCCGTCTCTTCTGCCCCAACACAGCTGAATCCACTTTAGCATAAAGAAAAACAAGGATGCTAAATACACATATACTTTATCACACAGTGATGTTTCACAAAGAAAAATCAAACTCCTTTTCTACTGATGAACATGTGACAGGGTCTAGCACCAATAAAGCAAACGACTGGGAGAAAATGCTTTCACCTACTTAGCCTTAAACACAGAATTTAAGGCTTTAAGAAACAAGACTTCAGAAACATTAAATAGCATCATTTTTTAAAAAAAGAAATTAATAAATGAAGCTGTTTTAGAAAAGTATTCTTTGTGAAACCTCACTTTACATATAATTATTTTCACAATCCTTCTTCCCCCAGCTGACATACATTTAAACAACCTAAACATTATAATACAACTGAAAAAAGAACCCACTCATCTTTTGTGATAGGGAGAAACACTTGACTACTTCAAGAATACACACACTATTTGTTTGTCAAACTATTTTTCCTCTTATCTTAGGTGTAATTATGGAGCATTTTTCATATCATTAGCCTCAAGATACAAATTTGCTCATCTCCAAACTGTGCTTAATTGTATCAGGTTATAGATTTCTGGAACTGTAAGAGGCTAAATTAAGAACTCTACAGTAGAGTTAAGCATACGCATACACATGCAAGATTTTTAAAATTTAAAGCTACTCTGAAGTAACATAGGAGTTTCAGTGTGCATGGGCACAAAGATTTACTTATGGGAAGGTAAAGTATTGAGTTACTTCGATGCACTGATTGTTCAAACCTAATTCTCCTTAGAGGTCCATGCAAGAGCAACTCCTCTACGTGAGGATTCCTCTGCAGTGATTTAACCAGTGCTCAGGCTGTTTCATCAGGTGAAACTCTGCACTGTGAGTTAGAACAAGTTAGAGAAGGGCTTTTGAATGGTACCGTGCATCCCTAACACTAGACAGCATTTTAAACCAACAGGTCACAAATTCCTTTTTCTTTTTTTTTTCATTCCAAAAGTGATTTACTTAAGACTTTTAGGACAGTCTCCTGTAATAAAAGGCTATAAATATCACATCCCCCTTATTAGCATATTTTCCTTTTTCAGCTCATTAGACACTTGGTTTAATAGGAAATTTCTATTTGAAATGGCATCAGCATCTTTTTAAAACTCAAAATGCAGCTCCTGTATTGGCTACTATGTAGCCAATGTATTTGTTTCAAAAACTGATAGAGGAAAACAGCTAAGGAAAACGACGTGATTGTAACCTTTACTATTAGTTGTCACCCAGAGCTAGAAACATTTTGGCAGAGTAGGCCAAGGACCAGAGAAATCGTTTTCTGAACCAGTCATTACAAGAGACTGGGATAAGCAAAGCAAGCTGTCTGATACCACATTATGGGAATATATTGATCCTTACCAGGTTGCGAGGTGGAAAACGACTGTTCTTTAACCCCTACACAACGGAGCCTGGCAGGGCAACCACCTAAAAGAGAAACTGTCAGAGAGGTTTTAATAGTAATGTATAACTGAGATGCAGTACAATTTCATATGCATGCTTTCTTTTGCCGATCATTACTATTTTCTTAAGTCTGTCCAGTGACGATGTCATAATGGAGTTTTTGTTTGGTTTTCTAAGCAAGCATTTTTCGGCTCCTCAGGATAAGCAGGCTAGACATTATCTGACTCAAGACCGGGTAGTCAGCATTATCTTTACTGCGAAGCGGAGCCGAGCACACCTTCATGCATCAAGTCGGCATGATCTTTTCACCCAAGTGCTGCGAACGGGCTCTGGCGGCACCTCCGCGTGTGCACCACGCGCGTGTCAGTCTGCACGACCACTGTCGCACTGCTGCACACAGCTCGGCGCGACTCCCATCGCCAAACAGGCTCACACCACTACCGTCCACACGCCACATTTACAGGACCTTAAACCAAGGCCACCGTCTGGCTCCCAACGTGCCGTTCGAGAGAATTTTTGTTACCCTGGCCACTTACGTAAGCGCCAGGTTCCCCTCCTTTGCATCTCCCCCAATACCACCCCATCACCACTGTATGGATTCTTTTCCTCCGCACCATCGCCTGCTTCCTCCGCCGCGACGCGAGGCCCTTACGGGTGAGAACCTCACGAGTACTTGCAGCAGGTACTTGACCCTACATTTTGAACGAGGCCGCTGCCCGCCGAGCACAGATGGAGCAGAACTCCACCGACACCTGATCCCGATCCACGTGCAGGCAGATCCCGCCGGGGGCCGCCCACTCCTCCTCCAGCCCGCGGGGCCGGGAGCTGGGCAGGGCGTAGTCGTGGTCGCTGCTCTCGCCGGCGGGCTGGAGGTGCTGGTGCTGGCGGCGGGGGCCGCCCGTGTCCCTGAAGAGGCTGGTGCTGAGCTGCAGCCCGCCGGCGCGGGTCCCGGCCAGGCGGCTCAGGAGCTGCCCCAGCGCGCTCTGGTTCGCCAGCACAGCCCGCAGGTAGCTGCTCTCCCGCTCCAGCTCTCGCAGGCGGCGGCTCAGGCCGCGGTTGCGGTCCCGCAGCTGCCGGTTCTCGGCAGCCAGGCCCTGCAGGCGGCTCTCCAGCCCCAGCACGTACTGCTTCTTCTTCAGCCGGTTCAACCGCGCCGCCGCCGCCGCCTTCAGCCGGCTCCCGGCCCCGCCGCTCCTCCTCCCGCGCGCTGCCGGCCGCGGGCCCTGGCCCGGCGCGGGCAGCGGCTCCGCGTCCCCACAGAAGCAGTCGCTCAGCTCCGCGTCCAGGTCCCAGTCCGGCCGCGCCGCCTCCAGCAGGTCTCCTAGCTCCAGCCCCGGGAACCAGTCCTCTTGCTCCCACACCTCCAGCGAGCCGCCGGGCGCCTCGGCCTCCTTCTCCTGCCGCCGCGGCTCCGAGGCGCCCGGGGGCTCCCGCCGCGGCGGCGGCTGCGCTTTGGGCCGCGCGGGGCCCGAGTCCCCTTCCCCGCCGCCATCCCGCCCTCTCGGGGCCTGCCCCGCTCCGGCCAGCGGCCAGACGGCGCCCGAGGGGCTGGCCCCGCCGGCCGAGGCCGCCAGCAGCTGCGTGAGG